>WNNJ02000775.1:0-14472 GCA_012934845.2 Pomphorhynchus laevis | reverse complement strand
ATTCTAAAAGATGAGATTCGTTCACATGATGCGACATGCGCTTTGATAATACAGGCTCAGCGTTGTCACCTATTCAACCACATTATATATTAACACTAATCCTTATAACGCAGTGATCACTGCCACCGATTGGAGGTTCATAGTATAAGTAATAGATGTCTTTAATCGTCCGTGAATAGATAAGATTGAGAACTGTAGAATGTGTGGAAGGAAACCTCATGGGAAAATTAACATGCTGAATAAGGCTAAGTTTTTCATCCATAAATTTTCAAAGCTTCTTATCCGCTGAACATACCAATTGCAGAGTCGAACTATCAATGCAAACACCAGTTCCGGGAATGTTAAAGTCCCCAACCAAAATAAACGAATTTGTACCATTGAATGCGCGTCTTACTAAAACATGAAATTCCTCATCCAGGCAGTCAATTCGAGGCGTTATATATAGAATATCAAGAGTAACTGTTTATGTGCTACTGACATACTCGCAAATAAAAGCTCATAAGTTCGACATTTATTAAAGTATTCCGTCACACTATTCACAGTGATGTTAGATTTAATGTATAACGCAACTCCCCACTTCTACGACGCGGCGCTGTCTATATAAACGAAACGATAAGCATCTACGCTCACTAGGCTTTCTATGGTAATATCATGGAGTCAAGTTTCAGAAATTGCATAACAATTATAATTTGGTGACTCCATATAACATTGAAATTCGTATAAATTACAAAGTAAGCTACGAAAGCCATGAATGAGACGTCACAAGCATTTTTCAAGTTACCTGGTTAACTTACTTCTTTAAAATCAACTTACATTCCTATTGATCTCGATTCACGGTAAGGCAGATGGGGTACCACGGAACAAAAGGTTTGTGATGGCATACCTGAAAATCCCGTATGCAAAGGTTTGTTTCTCCAGAGGCTAAACGCTCTCTCATTTCTTTATTGGTCTTCGCTATATGTTCCCTTTCATTGCGCGATAGATCCTTAAATATGACAACTTTGTGACAATTTAACATTATGCCGCGTGAATGGAAAATCCAAGCTTCTTTAGATGATGTGAAAACCATCTTTACTAATCTGGCGTTTTCAGTTGTACGACTACCTAGCCGGAAAAGCTTCTTGACTTTAAGTCTTTTAGCAACTTTCTCCTATCCTTATCTAAACAAAGTTGATATAACTGAACGCACAGAGGAAACATCATCGTCTAAGCGATTTTGATGAGTGAAAGAACTCAATTCATATACATTAGCGAGTATCACACAGCTTGATCAATCATAATTTACTCGTTGTTTTTTTTCACGCTCGGTGTTGAAAAGTCAACATTAGTCACTAGAACAGAGCCAATATTAAGTGTAATGAACCAAACTAGGCTTTATTAAAATATATTATTTTTTTACGTGGCAAATGCGTGTAAGCGCGCTTACATGACCACAACAAAGTCGGTTGTTGTAGTAATCCAGTCGGTTGTTCGACTGGATTACTGAAATTGTCTGTGAAGTCAATTTTCGGCCATTTCGTTGCTTAGTAAGACAAGCGCGCTCGAAATGTCCTTGCTTGTTGCAGTAATGACATGTAGCGTCACGAGCAGGACAATCGGATCGCCGATTGTGATCGTCCACCGCAGAAAATGCATTTTCGCTGAGATTTTTGAACAAACGCTTGAAGTTTCATCTCGAGAGGGAGTCGTGGAATCTCGGTAAATCGTCGAATGTATTTGAACTTCGTCTTGAGTTGTCGTCTGATCGGGTAACTGAGATACATTAAACATCGCAGCTTGTATTTGAGCTAGTTCGATCGTCTGGGCCATTTGAAATGTCTGATTGCGATCGACACAGTTAGACTATAGAATCCGTTGTCTAATGAAATTAGACGCAATTCCGTCAATGAAAGCATCGCAAATAATCACATTCCGGTGCTCCTCTGAACCCAAAGGATTGAATGTGCAGCGTCGAGCGAGGGATTCTAAATTATCCAAGTAATCCTTGACTTATTGATTATTCTTTTGCTTGGATGTGTATAGCTTGTATCGGTCGAAGGAGGATTTCGGGTTGCCGTGAACGATTTTGAAAGGATGTTCATCGCATCTTTGAACGTTTTACAATCATGAACTCGCGCGAACAGCGCGTGTGAGAGATGATTCATAAGAATATCAAGCTTATCAGCGTCGGTCGGTGTTTCCAAACGAGCGATGAACGCGTCGAAACGATATTGCCAGTGTTCCCATTGTTGTTGTGCATCGTCCGAATTGGGAAGTAGAGTAAGCTGTTCAAGCTTTAAATATCGCTCCATCAGTAATAACAATATTGAATAAACTGTAATGAACCAAACTAGGCTTAATTCAATATCTAGAAATATGTAAAAGTAGAAACATGTAAACATAGTTCAGTTATTAAGTCACAACAATAAGTAATGCTCAAATTATGCGAAAGTGAAACTATGTGATTGTGCACTGTGTATGGTCTATCCGGCACAATTGCCTATCTGAATATGTTTAAAAAAAGATTTATTTTCACGTGGCAAATGCGTGCCAGCGCACGCTTACATGACTACAACAAAACAAAAATGTAAATCATGTGTCGAGAAGGTGTGAACGAAGGAGGTGTTTGAATGTGATAAAGAAGGGAGCGCGGCGAACGTCGAGGGAGTTGATTCCAGGCGAGTGAGGCGGCGACGAGGAAGGATCGGAGACCGTAGTTGTTAGAGTAATTAGGAACGTGGAGTAAGAGGGTATTCAAAAATTTCTTTTTTTTGGAAATATTCAATTCCTTTATCTAATTTTTCAGCATGGACTCTTTTCTGGTGTTCTAGGAGCCTTGAAGGTTTCATAAAAAACGATTTATTTTAACGTGGCAAATGCGTGCCAGCGCACGCTTACATGACCACAACAAAACAAGACTGTGAATCAGGTGTCGAGAAGGTGTGAACGGAGGAGGTGTTTGAATGTGATAAAGGAGGGGGCGCGGCGGACGTCGAGAGGGAGTTGATTCCAGGCGAGTGAGGCGGCGACGAGGAAGGATCGGAGACCGTAGTTGTTGGAGTAATTAGGAACGTGGAGTAAGAGGGTATGACAGGAACGAAGCGATAGTTCAGTTATTAAGTCACAACAATAAGTAATGCTCAAATTATGCGAAAGTGAAACTATGTGATTGTGCACTGTGTATGGTCTATCCGGCACAATTGCCTATCTGAATATGTTTAAAAAAAAGATTTATTTTAACGTGGCAAATGCGTGCCAGCGCACGCTTACATGACCACAACAAACAAAAATGTAAATCATGTGTCGAGAAGGTGTGAACGGAGGAGGTGTTTGAATGTGATAAATATGTAAAAGTAGAAACATGTAAACATAGTTCAGTTATTAAGTCACAACATTCACCCCCACAATATAGTCTTTATACCGAGAAGGTAAACGTCTTGCACGTCGATTCGGAGGCCTCGTTGTCAACGCCAGTGTCTTGATTTTTAATCTGTATTGTGGTAGTCTTCTCGGCATCATTAGGTGTTGACACTTCGATAGAGCTTCCTTTGTGATCCATCACACGATCGGGCGGTGTATCCGAGTTCATAAAATCGTTTCTTGGAAATCCGCGGTCATCGGTTACCGGATAATTATCAGATAACGTATCTTTGTCGCTATTTTTGTCATTGTTCATCAGCTGACGAGGATATCGAGCTAGATCCCGAGTGGATACGGTATATTCGCGGTTGTCGCCCGTTCTAATTATAGCGAATTTAGGGTTAGCATTAATCAAATGAGCTTTCTTTACAAACTCGCATTACTTAGAACCCAGTGTAAAGTTGCAAACCCAAACAGGTCCACTGCTGGTCAACCAGTAAGGTCCGCTCGACATTGGGGCGATTTTCTTTTAAAATTGAACATACGCTTGTGACGGAAATAATTTGTAGCAGTACATAGTAAGCTCCTTATTGATTGTAAAGCATCCGGTAGTGCGTCTTTCCATTTTGAGATCGGTTTGGATAGATCCTTCAGACGCAATCGTATTGTTCGCAAAGTGAGCCATTTAGCTTCTCTACTTGCCCATTCCCTTGTGGGTGGTAAATACTAGAGTGAGTTAAAACTGTTCCTATGCCCTGGATGTAGTTTTGAAATTCTTTCGACGTGAACGCGAGACCCCTATCACTATGTATAGACGAAGGGGCCCTAAATAGGCTGACTATCTAACTTAAACACTTGATAACGCAAACTCGATGTCATATCACTACATGCAAACGCGAATGGGTAACGACTATATTCGTCGATGACCTTTAGCATATATATTTCGAGAATCAGTGGGTAACGTTCCTTTAAAATCAATCGATAACCTTTCAAATGGCCTTTCAGAACGAATAAGGGTTTATTGGTTGGGTTTGTGAAACTAAGACTTAATTTCACTGCATGAGACACACTCCGATACGACTTGCCTAACATCAGAACTCGAGTACGGACGATTCTGAGAACGTACGAAATTATATAATTTGGTAGTTCCAGGGTGACATAATGTCTGGTGAATTCGTTGAAGCTTGGATAGATCATTCATATGCTGGGTAGCAGAACATGCGAACACAATATCGCGCGACAGGGCGTCGGCAGCTTCATTTAGACTTCCTTGTCGGTAGATGACGTTAAATTCGAATTCCGAAAGATCGAGTCGCCAGTGCATTATTTTTTTGTTTTTAATCTTACAGTGTCGTAGTTTATCGAATATAAACGAAACGGAACGCAGCGCTGTGATTATATTGAATTGATTAGATGCCACATAGTGTCGCTAATATCGGACGCTCTCAACTAACACGTATGCGTCCTTTTCGATAGAATACATTCGAATTGAGGAAGGCGGCAAAGTTTTCGAAAAGAACGCAACAGGTCGAGATTGTTGAGAGAGGACAGCGCCAATTGCATATTCCGATGCATCTGTTTCTATAGTGAAACGTTTACAAAATCTATAGGAGCCATGCTAGATTCAATAATAGTCTCAAATGTCAGCGAAGTCACGCAAGGCGTCAATATTCAAACGGAATTCTTCGGTGCTTAACGGTTTTACTCGTTTTGAAAACTGTGGAATCCATTTTGCGTAATGATAGAACAGTCCGAGAATGCGTTTTAACCCCTTTTTCTCTGATGGAACTTTTAGATTCTTTAATGTCTCAACTCGTTTACTGTCAGGACTTTTGATGTTATTGCCAATCTCATACCCTAAAATATGGATAGTTTTTGCCTGAAATGCGCATTTCTCATAGTTTAATGTGATGTTGTATTTTCTAGATGCTTCAGTAAATTTTTCGAGATTTTCGTTATGCTCGTTTAAGTCCTTCCCGCAAATAACAACGTCATCCAAGTAGTCGTAAGTCCCATTTAGTGATTCGGTTTCGATAATCCGGTTAATAAGTCGCTTGAAAACTGAAACGGCATTGGCTAGTCCGAAAGGTACTCTTGTAAATTGATATAACCCGCCGTTTGCCTCAAATGCTGTAAATCGTCGCTCTTCTTCTCGTAGTTCAACCTGATGGTATGCGTTTTTAAGATCTATCCGCGAAAATACGTTTTGGGTAGCCATTTTATCAATGAGATTATCGATGCGTGGTAGAGGATAAGCGTCTAGTGCTTTCAGTCGGTTTACAGTCTGAGAGTAATCAGCTACTGTTCGACATTTATTATTATTTCTGAGAACAATCAACACCTGAGATCGCCATGGAGACATTGAAGGTTTGATTATTTGTTCTTTAGCAAACGTTGGATTTCGAGCTTAATAAAAGCGAGATTTCTAGGGTATTGTCTACGTGTAGGGGTAGTTATAGGCTTCCAATAAATACAATATGGAGGGAAGAGTTTCGGTGGTTCAATCTTCATTGCGTTGAGTGTACAAATGACGAGTGGATTTCCACTTGGATTGCCACAATTTATGGTGATGGACGAATGTTTGGACAATAATGGCTTCCCTAGTATTAATGGACAACACAATCCCTCCATTACGAAAAAGGTAGAATGATAAGTATTTTCGTTATAGTCGAATGATACAACAGATTTGCGGAGACATCTCGAATGACATCTCTGATCGGCCAAAGAGGTTTTTGCATTACACGGTGACGTACGTAATTTGAGATCGGATGCACATCTAGAGTCTATGAAATTTGAAGAACTTCCCGTGTCAATTAAAGCTCTAATGTCATTATTTTTATACTAACTGTAATTAGTAAGCACTGTAATTGTCGTTCGATTGTCTGCAAAGCAGTTCGGTTGTTCGACTGGATTACTGAAATTGTATGTGCAGTCAATGTTCGGCCATTTCGTTGCTTGGTAAGACAAGCGCGCTCGAAATGTCCTTGTTTGTTGCAGTAATGACATGTAGCGCCACGAGCAGGACAATCGGATCGCCGATGTGATCGTCAAACGCAGAAAATGCATTTTCGCTGAGATTTTTGAACAAACGCTGAAGTTTCATCTCGAGAGGGAGTCGTGGAATCTCGGTAAATCGTCGAATGTATTTGAACTTCGTCTTGAGTTGTCGTCTGATCGGGTAACTGAGATGTATTAAACGACGCAGCTTGTATTTGAGCTAGTTCGATCGTCTGGGTCATTTGAAATGCCTGATTGCGATCGACACAGTTAGACTCTAGAATCCGTTGTCTAATGAAATTAGACGCAATTCCGGCAATGAAAGCATCGCAAATAATCACATTCCGTGCTCCTCTGAACCCAAAGGATTGAATGTGCAGCGTCGAGCGAGAGATTCCAAATTATCCATGTAATCCTTGACTGATTGATCATTATTTTGCTTGGATGTATATAGCTTGTATCGGTCGAAGGAGGATTTCGGGTTGCCGTGAACGATTTTGAAAGGATGTTCATCGCATCTTTGAACGTTTTACAATCATGAACTCGCGCGAACAGCGCGTGTGAGAGATGATTTATAAGAATATCAAGCTTATCAGCGTCGGTAGGTGTTTCCAAACGAGCGATGAACGCGTCGAAACGATATGGCCAGTGTTTCCATTGTTGTTGTGCATCGTTCGAATTGGCAAGTAGAGTAAGCTGTTCAGGCTTTAAATATCGCTCCATCAGTAATAACAATATTGAATAAACTGTAATGAACCAAACTAAGCTTTATTCAATATCTAGAAATATGTAAAAGTAGAAACATGTAAACATAGTTCAGTTATTAAATCACAACAATCCGATTCGTTTCTATTATGTGACGACGCGTTAAGACATTCAATGATCTTAGACAAGAAATTATGAAGGCAACAATGGCTAACATCGATATACAAAAAATGTTTACGGTCGATACAGATGCATCTAATTTATGTATAGCGGATGTGTTGATACAGGAAAATCGACCAGTTGCATTTTTCTCTAGAACCTTAAACGATGAAGCTAAACATTACGCCGCTATAGAGAAGGTGGCTCTAGTTATTGTAGAGAGTATTAAGCATTAGAGACACTACTTATTGGGTCGTCATTTTGAAATTATAACAGATCAATGAAGCGTGGCGTTCGTTTACTCAAATAATCAAAGTCGCATAACGAACGAAAAATTAATCCGATTGAGATTAGAATTGGCCCCGTTCAAATTTCACATTACGTATCGTCGCGGATATGATAACATTTTAGCAGACGCAATGTCTAGAGTGCGTTGTGCGGCAATTAAAACGTCAATATCTCAGTTACGTTTAATTCATGATACCCTATGTCATCCTGGTTTTACACGATTGACACATTTTGTCCGCTCACGCAACCTGCAATTCTCGACCGATGAAGTTAAGCGCGAAGTGGGGGACTGTGTGGTGTATGCTAAAATTCAACCGTCATTCCATCGTCATCCTGCCATTTCTATGATTAAAGCTACGCAACCATTTGAAAGAATATCAATCGATTTTAAAGGACCCATGCCATCAACTTCTAGAAATCGTTATTTGCTTGTAATGGTGGACGAATTCTCCTGGTTCCCATTTGGCTTCGCTTGTCCCGATATCTCGACCAAAACGGCGATAAAGTGTCTGAGTCAGATATTCGCACTATTCGGTACACCCTCGTTTGTACATTCTGATAGGGGAACCTCGTTCATGTTCCGCGAATTATCTGATTATTTATGCAGAAACGGTGTTGCCTTTAGCAGAAGCACACCTTACAACCCCACTGACAATGGTCAGGTGGAGAGATATAACGGAATTCTGTAGAGAAGCATCGAACTTGATATTCGAACTCGTCGACTGCCCATTGAGCATTGGGAAAGTTCCCTTTCAACTGCGCCTCACTCAATTCATTCTCTCCTATGTACTCAAACAGGAGAAACTCATTACGAAAGGTTTCTGAGATTCCAACGATGTTCCTATACTTGATAGAGTATTCCGACATGGCTACTTTCTTCAGGTCCCGTGCTATTGAAGAAACAAAATCGCACGAGCAAGTACGATCCTTTAGTGGAGAGAGTCGATCTCATTAATGCCAGTCCATATTACGCCCTCGTTCGCTTAAGTGATTGACGCGAATCGACAGTGTCGACTAAACAACTTGCTCCGTGTATCAAGGAGTGTATCCAACTAAGTACCAGTCCTGATCCGATCAACAAGGAATTCACTATATGTACTCCATACGATCAACATACTGAGGAGTTGGTCGAAGGTCATCATGATACACGTGATCACCAATTCAATTTGAATAAGAATGACCAAGATACGACCGACCATATGAATCCAGAGGAACATGTTGGAGACGAACAGAACGATGAGATATCAACCACATCTAAACAAACGGACTCGAATGTCGATGTATTTCACAGCAACCGAAAACAACGACAAAGACCCAAGTATTTGGATGACTACGTAGTGGGTGAGATAACATATGTTAAGAACACTAACTTATTATTATGTTTGTAGATTGTTTAATAAAGCTCCCGTTAGTACAATACCTTTTAGATTTTTGTCTTCGACATCAGTCTTGCCTTGTCATAGTTTAACTCTGTATAGTCGTTCACATGGTCGGTTGCCTAAATCGTAAAGGTTATTTCAGAATTTTTTATATTTAGAATTCGTTGCCAGAAAAAAATTGCTGCTCTCTCAAACTATAATGTTAAAACGAAAATGTCGTTATTAAATAATGACTCCGACAAACAAATTGCGCTTATTGCTGTATCAATGGGAATGACCAACACTATTTCTCTGCGTTCCCGTAATTCCCTTCTTTTACATGTCCCAATCTACTCTACCTCTTTTGACTTCCGCTCCTTCGTTGTGGCTGCTCCTCTCTTGTGGAATCAACTGCCTCTTCATATCCGCCAATCAACATCTATACCGTGCTTCAAACACCAAATCCAATACCATTTCAACAATTAACTAATTATCTGTGACTTTTGATGTTCTTTTTTTGTTTGTTAGTAGTCATGTAAGCGTGCATTTTGCACACATTTGCCACGTTAAATAAATTGTATTATTATCTCTTTCTTTTGATCTGTCTAAAAGGCATTAAGGCTAAAACATGTTGTGAATAATAATCACTCCTTGTCGTGCTTCAAACGCAAAAACAAATCTCAATTTAACGATATTGACGGCCTTGATGATGGTATTTTAGCTGGTTCGCATGAGGCTGTTGTAAAGACTTTGGTGTACCTTTCGTCGAGCTTCCATACTATTGTTTTGGAGATGAATTGGAAGACCGAGTTAATTGGAGAGGCTAGTCGAATCGCATTGGTTAGGCAGAGCTTTCCTTTAATTACCCTCGCCAATACGTCAGGCAATATCTCAATTCTAGGCTCTCCTATCGGATCTCGAGTTTACTGTTCCGACTTCCTGAACAGCACAATTCTTCCCAGTTTGCGCAGAGATATTGAGTCCCTCGGGGATCTGACAGACCTACAAGTCGCCAATAATCTGCTTCGTGAGTGTGCTTCTTCCCTCGAGGGTCAACCATCTGATGGGTTCCGTTGATCCTAAAGATGCTAACGAATTTCTTCGCTTATTTGACCTCATGGTGAAGTAGTGTTTTGGAAAGATCACTTCCATTCAGCCAGACGAGAGTGCGTGACTACAAGCTTGCTTACCGCTAAAAATGGGGGCTTGGGCTTACCATTAAGAATATCACTTGTCGTACTTGCGGGAAGTTGGGTCATTTCGCACGGGTGTGTAAATCCAAACGACAAATTTCAACAGGTGTCCATTCCGTGCTCGGTAGCACTTCTTTCTTTCAAGATTCTGCCGCGACGCTACCAACAATTCAAATTTGTATAAAAGGGGTTTCGTTAAATGCGTTGATTGATACAGGTAGTGCACTCAATTTGATAAGACCTGATATTTCCACTTTGTGCAAACTGACATCGAACCCCTCAACTATACGTGTGTCTATGGCGAACACCGCATTCTCGACTAAATTACGACAATTCGTGGTAGCGGATATATCAGCTGATGGCAGACCTTACAAGAATATAAAATTCCATATTTTGTCGTCTTTATGTTCGGATGTTATACTTGGCCGGCCATTCCTTTCAAGACACACTTCGTTACTTATGAAATTCAACGGTTCCGAGCCTTGTTTTACAATTGGAGCTGCAGAAGCTTTGACAGTTGAATCTCCTCAGCTATTCAAATTTCTGGACGAATCCATCCATCCTATCGCAACAAAATCTCGTAGAAGAAATCCGTACGATGAAAAGTTCATTGACAGCCAAATCAAACAACTATTATCCGACGAAATTATCGAACCAAGTCAATCGCCCTGGCACGCTCAAGTACTCATTGTCAATCAGAACCAAAAGAGACGGATGGTTGTTGACTATTCGGAAACTGTCAATAAATTTACTCAGCTCGACGCCTTCCCACTTCCACGAATTGATGATTTTATCAACAAATTAGCACCATATTCCTTTTACAGTTGTCTCGATCTTAAATCAGCTTACCATCAGATTTTGCTGCGCAGTGACGAGCGTCATTATACTGCTTTCGAGGCGAATGGATCCTTATATCACTTCAATCGTCTACCATTCAGTCTCACAAACGCCGTTCCTGCTTTTCAACGAGTTATCAATGGGATAATTAATAGAGAGAAGTTGACAGACACCTACGCTTATCTGGATGATGTCGTGATCGGCGGAAGAAGTAAAGAGCAACATGACAGTAACCTGAAGCGTTTTTTAAACGTAGCCACAAAATACAATATAACCTTGAACAATTCAAAGTGTGTGTTCGCGTCTTCGTGTATACGAATACTTGGTTACCAAATTTCTAAAGGAAAAATGTCCCCTGACCCCAATCGAGTGATTTCAGTTACTTCCCTTGAGGAACCCAAGAACGCAGCATCCTTAAAGCGTATTGTTGGTTTGTTCGCCTACTACAGTTCCTGGATTAAAGATTTCTCAAAGTTGATTCGTCCTCTAATTGATTCTCAGTCTTTCCCATTATCTCATTCTGCACTGAAAGCTTTCCATACTTTGAAGGAACGTATAGCTGAAGCCACTTTGTCAACCATCGACTTTGAATTGCCATTCACGATAGAGACAGACGCAAGTGAGCGATCGATTGGAGCTTGTTTGTCTCAAAATAGTAAGCCTGTCGCCTTCTTTTCAAGATCCCTCGACAAAAACGCGAAACGATTCACCGCCATTGAAAAGAAAGCGCTGGCTATTGTTGAAGCGTTAAGATACTGGAGACACTATTTGTACATCCAACCATTCAAGATTATTACGGATCAGCGTTCTGTTTCATACATGTTCAGTGCTCACAACAACAAAATAAAGAACGACAAGATATTAAGATGGCGTTTGGAGTTGTCCCAATTTAAATTTGATATCCAGTACCGAGCTGGGAAGCTCAATCATGCCGCTGACGCTCTTTCTCGCGACGCGTTCTGCAACTCTGTCTCATTCACCAATCATGATATTCAGCATCTTCGTAAAGTTCATAGTCAATTATGCCACCCGGGAATTACTCGCCTTTGGCATTTCGTGCAAAAACGGAACCTCCCATTTTCCCTCTCGGATGTTAGGAATATTTCAAGCGAGTGCAAAAGCTGCGCTATATTGAAACCAAGATTTTTTCGTCCACCTGAGGCTAAACTCATAAAATCAAGTATGCCATTTGAACGCTTGTCTATAGATTTTAAGGGCCCAATTCCTACAAAGAACAATAAAAGGTATTTGTTAACCGTCATTGACGAGTATAGCAGATTCCCCTTTGCCTTTCCATGTTCTGATATGACTACACACACTGTCATAGACTGTTTAACCCAGATCTTTTCAATTTTCGGTTCACCTGCTTCAATCCATTCTGATCAAGGTACGGCTTTTACCTCTAAGGAAATCCAGTCATTCCTCTCTCATCACGGGGTGGCGATTACTCATTCAAGTTCATACAACCCTGCTGGCAATGGTCAAGTCGAGCGCCTTAATGGTGTACTATGGAAGGCAATATCATTGCGTTTACATGACCTCGGAAAGAAAACAGATGAGTGGCAAAGTGTATTACCACAATGTCTCAACGCTATTCGATCACTTATGTGTACTGCCACGAACCACACACCACATGAACGACTCTTTACATTCAGCCGACGCTCTATAAATGGTCATGATCTTCCGTCTTGGAAGCTCAAGTTGACTAGCATCAACTAGGTGTTGATGCTAGTCAACTAGCTGCAAGTTTCCCAACAGGTATCTGTGATAGTCTTCGTATCCACTTCGGTTTGGAGTTTCCAGTAGTCTTTGATCTGCTCCATGATGAATTGATGCGAATTTCTGATATCTTTGCTCCGCTACGTGCATGCAAGTCTAAGCATGGACATCCTCCTTGGTTCGACAGAGAGCTTCTTGATGCTATAAGATCCCGCAACAAATTGTGGCGCGAATTTAGGCGTTCTCCTGCTTCAAAACGTGCCTACATCGACTCTCGGAACTTATGCAATCGGCTAAAATTTCAGAAACGCTATTCGTACGAAGATAGTATCGCCAGGGATGCATCTTTGAATCCTAGGAGGTTTTGGTCTTATGTAAGAAACAACTGAACACTTATCGCCACAATTAGCTCAATCCAAACGCCAACTCAAACTTTGACCGATCCGTCTCTAATCGCCCAACATTTAGCTGATGGCTTCTTGGTACAGACCCTGACCTCTAACAAACTGCATGACTTTAGTTGGAAGTATGTTCCGGTTGCTCATCGGTGTTGTGTTCGTCCACTCAGAGTGGATGAGGTGTTGAACGAGGTTATGAAGCTCGATTCGTTTACATCTCCGGGACCAGACAATATTGCCCCCTTCCTCGTCAAATCCCTAGCGAACGAACTGAGCAATGATTTAACTATGTTCTTCAGATACAGCTTAAACACATCTTGGATTCCTGACAGTTGGAAGTGTGCAATTGTGGTGCCTATTCCCAAAAAGCATCCTGCTTGCTTTTGCGCGGACTTTCGGCCCATTAGCTTGACTAGCGTATTCTGCAAACTTTTAGAAAGAATCATTGCTAGTAGAATCAGGGATCATTTGGATCGTAATCACATATTGGTTGAATCTCAACATGGTTTCAGGATCGGACGTTCATGCCTTACTAACCTACTAACTGCGCGTGAAAAATGGGCTAATGCTCTGGGGGCTGGGTTTTAGGATCATACAGTATTCCTTGATTTTTCGAAAGCTTTTGATAGGGTACCACACGACGGCATAGTGTCTTTACTGTATCACTATGGACTTCATTCATATATTTGTGAGTGGGTCAGGGTATTTCTATCGAATAGGTCTTTCCGAGTTTGTGTGGTGTGTGTGTTTTCTTATTCGGTAAATATTAATTCTGGAGTACCGCAGGGATCAGTCCTTGGCCCACTGCTCTTTATAATCTTCATTAATGATCTGCTACTCCGCTTATCATGCTCTCATCTAGCGTTTGCAGACGATCTAAAGATTTGGTCGATCATTAGAAGTCCTGCTGATCGAGTATCGTTACAAAATGATCTAAACTCCCTGATCAAGTGGTGCGATTCTACCGGACTACGGTTGAATATTGATAAATGTGTCCTCATGCAACTAGGTAGCCCTATTGAAACTCTAAGGTACTTTATTGGAGATATGGTCTTAAAGGAATGGTCTCATCATAAGGATTTAGGGATTATTGTCCATAGATCCTTGAAAACAAAGTTGAACACCGACTTCTTTCTAGGTAAAGTTACTAGGGCGTTATATTGTATTAAAAATGCATTCCTCAGGTTAAGCTGTCATATGTTCAAGAGGTTATTCATCTCCATCGTCAGGCCACACTTGGAGTACTGCATTCAGGCTTGTTTCCCTGTCACAAAGCAAGAACTATTAGACCTGGAGTCTATTCTTAGGCGCTGATCGAGGTTCTGTATTGGCTTAAGTGGTATTGACTAATTTGTACGTCTAAGTCGTATTGTACGTTGTCTGTACGTGAGAGGTTCATATCCTTGGAAATGCTATGTCTATGGCATATGTCGAATGATGTGGTAGGTTATCCCACCGATGTAATCACTAGGCGGGTAG
>WNNJ02000773.1:0-40384 GCA_012934845.2 Pomphorhynchus laevis | reverse complement strand
ATTATAATATATATCTTGTATTATATTTATTATATTATAATATAATTATATATATATTACAGAAAGGATCTTCATTTTATTCCCATAAAAGCACTAATACCAACAAATTGAACAAAAAAATGTTCAATTTTGAACAAAATATTGAAATGAGAATAGTGAGAAAACTAGACCTGATTGAAATAAACCGAAGCGATTTTTGAATTTACCTATAAAATTACATAAGAATTCGATAAAAATATTCAGACACCAAACAAGATTTTTTGTTGACCAGTGTTATAAATAATCAATGATTATATAAGATTTTACATAATTTATTTTTATTTTAAGTTAAAATTTAATGTAATGATCAATTGTTAATGAATTTACTAATAAATAACAAACGATATATCCGAATAAAGATTAGATGTCATTAGGGAAAACTGCTATGCTATCAGGTTTCGGTAACTATGCCTCAAAACACCATAGCAGCTGGGACAAATACTAATGACGTAATTTTCTCTGATGTAATTTGATTATCAAGTATCTTATTCTAATACAAAGTATATTATTTATTATTCAGTCATAAAAATTTTTTCGATAATAGTGTAAATTTATTTTTAATAATATTTCGCTGATTTATATATTTTATTATTTTCTGTTTGATTATTTTAATACCATCTATAGATGTTTTAAATGTGGGAGATATTTTAAATGATAATCTATTGCCATTCAATCGATTGTAATTTTTAACGATTCGTCAAATTTGTGCAATCATTCGTATTCATTAGATAAGAGTCGAGAACATCAAACTCTTTAAATAGTTTAAAATATAGTTTTAAATAGTTTAAAACATGTTAATGATGTATTTCCTCTGGAATAACTATCTAGTATCTTATTATAATACAAAGTATATTATTTATTATCCATCCATAAAAATTTGCCACTTAAGAGTTTAAATTTATTCTTTATATTATTGTGTTGATTTATATATTTTACTATTTTCTGCTTGATGTTATTTTTATAGTAACCTAGTTTAAAATATGTATCTATTAAATTATTCAAATGATTTTGGAGAAAGCCAATATTATTAAATATTGTTTCAATTCTTAAAATTTCATTATTTTATGTATTTTATTTTATATTATATGGTATGCATGAATGTTCATGCAAAAATATGTTTCTTGTATTATTATGGATCATTATATTAAAACAACTTTTAAGAGATAATTAGCTGAAAGATCTTTATGTAAATATAAGTTTGATTTTATCAGGTATCGGACCTTATTCCTCTACCCAAATTGTTGCAATTCTTTAAATTTCATGATTTAACGTATTATATTTTATATTATATGGTATGCATTAACGCTCATGCAAAAATATGTTTCTTGTAAATTTAAATATTTTATCTTTACAAATTAAAAGTAGTTTTAATTGATGATAATTTAATGTTCATATCAAAATATATACTTTCTTTATCATTAATATTGGTTTTATTAAGAATAAGGCGACCTGGATAAATTCGTTCGCTTATTGAATAAAAATTGTTAGAGTTATATGGTAAATTTTCGTTTAAGGTATAATTTTGAAGTCAGAGTTCTACTCTAATTTTTTAATTAGAGTCATTTTTTAATTTTGCCAATTTATAATAAAAATTAATATAGTTTTAATTGATATTAATTTAAAGTTCATATTTATATATATACCTTCTTTATCATGAATATTGGTTTTATTAAAAAATAAGGATACCTGGATAAATTTGTTCACTTATGAACAAAATTATGAACAAATTCATATTCTATAAAGCTTAAAATCAAGTCAGCTATAATTGAGCTACTATTACATCCCATTAGAACATCTTTTATTTGTCTAAATATAGATGTCCCTACCTTTAAATAATTTTGATTTATTAAAATATTTAAGGATTCTAATAATTCAATTATATCTATATATTTATATTTACTTGATGATTTAATTTTTGTTAGATAGGCGTTATAATTATTATAAGATCCATATGTTTATCTTTTTCCAAATATAAGATTAATTAATTTTTCTAATGCATCTTTAATATCTACTAAACCTAGATTTGTATAAAGAGTACTAAAATCGTATGTATTTATATTTTGAAAATTTATTCCTTTTGTCTGTTCTAAAAATTCTTTTGTAGAATTAATACTGAAATAGTGTTTTATACCAGTATTAAATTCGATTATCCTACAAACTTTTTTGAAGTGTGTTTTAATTACCTTAGGCATTTTATTCATTTAAAGAAAAAGCGGTTTTTAATGTTGTACATTAAAAACCACTACATATGAACCTAGGTGTTATTGGATTTTTATGTAATTTTGGATTCCAATATAATATAGGTATAGTTTTATTATCTGATTTAAATTTTATACCCTTCTTATCCATTATAGAACAATGACTTATTGTTTCTAAACTTAAATCACTACATTCATATGTTGTGTTTATATTTAAATCATTAGAATTAACCTCTTTCATCAGTGTATCAAACTAAAGCTTTTTGCATATAAAGGCAAAGTTATTACTAGCTTTATCAATAGTTGTTATTATATTTAGCTTTTTGAATTTTTTAATTTTATCTTTCATTTTAAAATTATTTTTTTTATTTTCCTTTTTCTCCTTTGAACATTTTGCTTTGAATGTTGCTTAGTTTACCGTGAACAGTATACAAAAATATCTTGACAATTAATAGTCTATAAATTCAATTCATCAATAATTAATTACTTACTAAAAATTTAATTTAATGATTTCACTATTTATACTATCATTATTGATCATCATCAGGTGTTAGTTTTTATCATCTGCTGTTATTTAAATAAGTTAACGGATAAAAAACATAAAACTTGTTTCAAATACAATTAAAAGTCAAAATTATCCTTGAAAACTAGACATTGGAAGCTTGCACAACCTACGCTTGCCATCCATCGCATTATACAGTTATCCATTAATATGGTAAGTTCTATATAGATATCTTTGTTAATTTAATCTTTATTTTTATAATTATATGTTATTTTCACTATTAATCACTATTTATAAGTTTTCCAAATTTTAATTTTATATTTATTTAAGCTTGCACTATTAATCCTTGAGTTTTGTATACATATCTTTATTAATTTTATCTTTCTTTTGTAATTGTTTGTTATTTTCATTTTCTTTTTAATTTCATCTAATATATGTTTTCCAAATGTCTATATATGATGTATTTAAGCTTTTACTATCTGATTTAAATTTTATACCCTTTTTATCCATTATAAAACAGTGACTTGTAATAATTGTTTCTAAACTCAACTCACTACGTTCATATGTTGGATTTACATTTAAATCATTAGAATTAACCTCTTTCATTAGTATATCATAATAAAGCTTTTTGCATATGAAGACAAAGTTATTACTAGCTTTATCAATAGTTGTTATTATATAGTTATCCTTTAATTTAGTAAGTTCTTTATACATATCTTTATTAATTTTATCTTTTCTTTTATAATTGTTTGTTATTTTCATTTTATTTTTAATTTTATCAAATATATAATCTTTCCAAATTTTTATCTTAGATATATTCGAGTTTCACTATTAATCAGCTTACTAAAGTAAAGCATTAATGATATTATATAACGAATTGTAAATTTTATTTTTATTGTCATTGGAACCCATGTTGGCAAATTACTTCAGAATAGGATAATAAAATCGATTTAGCGTATATATAATACTGTTTTATTTAGGACCCATTTGCGGGTAACCTTTCGAATTGTGCATATAATAAAATAAATAATTCATATTAAAAAATTAATTTAATTTAAAATTAATTAATTTAATCTATATATACCCAATTTTTTGTAACAATAGCTGCAAGTTCGGTAAAAAGGACAGCGGAATTTTTTGAACGTAAATCGCAGTTATCTCGTGTATCGTTCACAGCAAACTAAATGGCTAGCAGATAAGTAAGAATTCTTAATTATCGTAGTAACGCTTTATTTATTTCCTTTAATCTTGCATGGAATTCTAAGAATGTTCTTTGATGGACCCAGAAAGGCAAACCAGTTTTATTCGTCGTTTTAATTGTCGAACACATTCTGTCAAAATTTAAGGAGCTTATCAAACACTGCAGTATGTATTCCATGTAAAATCCTTAACCGTTGGAAGTTTATGGATAACAAAGAGCATCAATTTGAGTTATTGAGTTCGTTGACATTGACAATATTTTATCTCTAAACCGTAGATTTTTAATTTTTACATTTAGATTTTTCATTCTAATTTGAAATTAGAATAAAAAATCTTGTAAATTTTCAGAAAAAATTTTCTATTTAATTGTTTTCATATTAATTTCTTATTAATAGTAAATTTCAAAAAAAATATTATTTTTAGAAAACAATTTAATGAAAATTGCTATTGATATTTTTATTTAACGTGAACTGTTAGTGCTCAATTAAATACAACGTTTATCTGTTTAATTCATAATAAAGAATTAGTTAAAAATTAGTTTATTTTAGTTAAAAAATATAGGAACTCATTTAATAATGTGAATTTTATAGATATGCCTACCTTATCTTGACGCAAAATTATTTATGGATTGATCAGGTTTAGAAATGGAAATACAATTAGACAAAATATAAGAAAATTATTTTTAGATTTTGAAATTAAATATTAGCATAAAATACAGAAATTATTTTTGAACTAAAAAGATATTTTAAGATATTTTCTGGTAATATATATAGAAAATAATGTTGCTTGATAAGCTGAAATTTGATTCACGACTTTTATACACCATGCCATTTCAAGACGATCAATTTAGCACCGAAATGATAGTGTACTTGGAAACACATCAGTAGAATGAAAATCCCACAGGTCGTTTCGGTTGCCTGTGACATTGTGAATGAAGGCATTTCCGACACTTTGCTTAATTAACTGAGGCTTACGCTCTATGCCAAATAAAATTGATGTGCGAGCAATCTTTAAACACTAGGCAGAGGTTGTTGCTGAATTGTCGCTACACTAGTTGAATCCTTAATGGTGGATATGGTATGTGTAATATTAGTGCACGGATATGCTTAGTATACAACGGTTCAGTATTTCTTACGAAATACGGCATTTATACTAAATGGTGTTGCTTGTTAGACTGAACTTTGATTCACGACTTTCAGTCACCATGTCACTACTAGACGACGACTTTAGCATAGAAATGATTGAGTACTCAGTAACACTTATCAGTATAATAATATACCTTCAAGTCGTTTCGGTTGCTACTGTGATATTGTGAATAAAAGTGTGTACGACATTACCTTATTAGCTGAGGCTAGCGCTTATTGCCATATTGAATAACTGTACAAACCATCCTTAAACACTACTCAAAGGTTGTTACTGAATTATCGCTGCTCTCGTTGGATCCTTAATGAATACGACATGTAAAATGGTCGTGCACAGATGTGCTGAGTAAACTACAGTTCAAGATTCTTTAGGAAATGCGACATTTATGGGAAATGGTGTTGCTTGGTAGCCTGGACTTTGAGTCCCAACTTTCAGGCTCCATGTCATTTCTAGACATCCACTTTAGCACAGAAATGATTAAGTATTCGGCAACACTCATCAGTAGAGTAAAATACTTATTATTCGTTTTTGTTGCCTGTGTGACATTGTGAATGAATGTGTTTCCAGTACAGCTTAATTTGCTAAGACTTTCGCTTTCCACCTGATCGAATTACTGTGCGGACCATCCTTAAACACTAGGCAGAGATTGTTGCTGATTTGTCGCCGCATCCATCGATTCTCTAGTGGATTCAGCATGCATAATGGTAATGCACCGATGTGCTGAGTAAATAACGGTCAATGATTTCTAACGAACTGCGCATCTATATAAATTCATGTTCCTTAGTAGACTAATTTAATTCACGATTTTTGGGCATTATGTTACTTCTAGACGATCAATATGTCACCGAAATGATGGAGTACCCAGCAACACTTATCAGTAGAATGAAGTATCCAATAGTGGTTTCGGTTGCCTGTCTGACATTGTGAATGAATGTGCTTACGACATTGCTTAATTAACTAAGGCTTGCGCTCTTCACCAGGTCGAATTAATGTATGGAGCATCCTAAACTTTAAGGGGAAGGTAATTGCTTAATACCTGGTAGTGTACCGATATGCTAAGTAAACAACGGTTCAGGATTTCTTACGGCATGCGGCATTTATATAAAGTGGTGTTGCTTGAAAGACTGGAATTTGATTCACAAGTGTCAAGCACAATGTAACTTCTAGACGACTACTATAGGACCAAAAATGATGGAGTACTCTGCAACGCTCATCAGTAGAATGATGTATTCACTTATCGTTTTGGTTGCATCTGTGACATTGTGAACAAAAGTGTTTCCGACACTTTGCTAAATTGACTGTGGCTTTCGCTTTTTACTAGATCAAATTACTGTGTGGACCATCTTTAAACACTATGCAGAGGGTGTTGCTGAATTGTCGCTGCACCCGTTGGATGCTTAATGGGTCAGCATGTATAATGGTAGTGCACGAATGTGATAGTAAACAACGGTCTAGGATTTCTTACGAAATGTTGCATTTATAGAAATTGGTGTTGCCTAGTAGACTTGACTTTCATCGATGTATTTCAGCCACCATGTCATTTCTAGACGACGACTTTAGCATTTGATCGATGGAATAGTCTGCAACGCTCATCAGTGGAATGATGTACCCACTAGTCATTTCACTTGCATATGCGACATTGTGAATGAACGTATTTCCTACACTGCATAACTAACTGAGGCTTGCGTTCTTCACCAGATCGAATTACTGTGCGGCCATCCTTAAACCCTAGCCATAGGTTGTTGCTGAATTGCCAATCCACTCGTTGAATCCGTAATGGATCTGCATTTATAATGGTAGTGCACGGAGATGCTGAGTACACTACGGTTCAATATTTTTACGAAATGCGACATTTATAGAAATTGGTGTTGCTTAGTAGACTAGAGTTTGATTCACAACTTTCAGGCACCATGTCATCTCTAGACGTCCTTTTTAGCACAGAAATAAAGGAGTAATCGTCAGCACTCGTCATTATAATGAAATACCTACTATTCGTTTCTGTTGCCTGTGCGACATTGTGAATGTATGTATTTTCTACACTGCATAATTAACTGAGGCTTGCGCTCTTCACCAGATCGAATTACAATGCCGACCATCCTTAAACACAAGGTAGAGGTTGTTGCTAAATTGTCGTTGCACTCGTTGAATCTCTAGTGGATTCAATATGTATAATGGTAGGGCACAGATACAATGAGTAAATAACAGTCCGGGATTTCTAACGAATCAAATCAGCTAACTGAGTCTACGTATTTAATATAATTATAAACTAAACAAAACATAATAATGCTAAATCAAAATTTAATAATTAAATAATAAAATTAATAATTGTTTTTAGATTTTCTATAATTTAAATCAATGAATTGACTAATAAATAACAGAAGTTGTTTCAGAATAAGAATTAGAGGTCATCAAGAGGAACTGCTATGCTATCAGGTTTCGGCCCCTAACTCCTCTACCCAACATAGCAGCGGGGCCAAATACATGCTAATGATGTATTTCCTCCGATAAAACTATCTAGTTTCTTATTCTAATACAAAGTATATTATTTATTATCCATCCATAAAAATTTGCCACTTAAGAGTTTAAATTTATTCTTTATATTATTGTGCTGATGTAAATGCTTTCTATAAATGCGACATTTATAGAAATTGGTGTTTTAAGTTGACTGGACTTCGATTCACGACTTTCAATCACCATGTCACTTCTAGACGACCACTTCAGCATCGAAATGATGAGTACCCGGCAACACTCATCATTAGAATGAAGTACCCACTGTTTGTTTTTGTTGCCTTGTGACATTGTGAATGAAGGCGTTTTTGACATTGCTTTATTGACTGATTGTGTAGAAACATTCAGCTGATGATCTCAATGTTTTTGTGAAGTATCTGAATATCATATGGCTTCTCAAATTTACATTGAGAAGGATGTTCCAGTAAGGCGGTGTTATTTATTATGGTAAAAGATTTTTTATTGATAACTCTTTACATGCGGTTATTCGTCACAAAACCACTTGGAACCCTGTGTACCTGCACGCATCGAGCAAGCACCCAGCTTACGTAAAGCGGAATATGATTGCAAATGAAGTGATGAAAGCAAAGAAGATTTGCTCTAGACACAGATTACGTAAAGATTTGATAGTACGAGGATAAAGATTTCCTCAAGTATAAAATTTCGTTAAAAGATATTTATATGCATTAATAGAAGGCATATAGAAAGGCGAGTCTAGAGAGACCAAAACTGACGTAAAAGTTATCGTATTTTTATGGCATCTAAAATTCAAACAATCTTAAAGAGACATAAAATTGGCCCTTACTGAGGCCAAACACATTTTTTAGAATATCAGTCTAATCTCAAGATCTTTTTCAAGATGCCTCTAAAAATTCGGTTCATAGTAAGTAGTTCAAAGTTAATGACTGATGGCATAACTCACAGCATATCAACTACATATATTGGCAGACTTTGCAAATGTTGCAAAGATATGAACTCTAGAGAATAATTTTACAGCCCAACGACTAAATCAAAACTCGCAATAAAAAGGATTAATAATTGCTAAACAAGTGGACTGGTTTGCGTTTTGACCTGCAAAACATATGGAGTCTAATATGCCAATGAAACTAATCTAGCAGTGAGTAGAAGCAATCTCCGACACTCAAATAAAAACTAGGACATCAATAGTAATATGACAGTAGTACATATATTAATGAACAAAACTCACAGTTTCTCCATAACAGTTATCGAAAATCAGCTAAAGGATGATACTCAAAAGAGAGCTGTTTTGGACTGCCCAACTTCTGCCTACACTGGTAGATCCAAAGCCAAAATTCGACTTATCGCTACTAAAATTGTAGTGACGTTATATCGTTGTATTGAGCAGCTAGATTCTTCCAGAATTTTCATACAAATATTAACAAATCTACAGTATGTATTTTTGTCGCAGTGTGCTCTGATAAAGGACAGTAGTCCGAAACATGTAAAAATAAACAGTGCAGATTATTCCTGTTTTCAATTATATATAATTTATCGTTAAAAACAGGTAAAAGGCAAGCAACTTCTTTATTAAAGAAACTTTTCGAACGGTTTGTCCTTCTTTAATCTTTAATAATGTAAAAATTTTCGCTAGCGTATACGTTTATATAAAGAAAGCTGTCACGGAAGAATCGACACACGTCCGTGGCGTCCACGCAGCGAATTGTTAAATAACTAGAAAAATGGATGATCGTACGTGTTTAGTGATTCATTTGACATTAATTGACCAATCCAAAACTTTTCTTTTATTTTGCGCATATGGGGGAATCGGATATTGGGACATCGATAATTGTCATAATCATGGAATGATTCGGATTTTCAATCATGTGTGATACGTATCCATCTGCAGTTGTTTTCAATTCGTTTAAATCTCTCCGTTGATTATTTGCTCTAATATTGTATCTTGTCACTGTCTGACCGACATACTGAGCTGCCCAAACCTGACACCTAGATTAGTAAATAATTCTTCAGATTTGCACGTGAAGTGCTGTCTAATTGAATAACTTATGTCCGTGACTGTGTTGCTGAACTATATGATCGAGATTAAACAAGAATTTTCACGATACGAACTAATCAGCAAATTAAAGGAAGCCGCACTGTGCTGTATGAAAAAATAAAGGGCAAAATGAAATAGATACCCTTACTGACTTACTCAATAAGAAGATTATTCGCCGTACCTAAATATGCACCCTAATTCATACTGGGGTTGCAATGTAGATTGAGTTTCCAAAAAGGCGATACTGGATCTAAGCAGCAATCAAGACAGTGGTATGCAAGGCTGACAAAGGTAGTAAATAGTGATATGGAGCAAAGCGAACTACCAAGCCGAAGCACAGCGCCACCTGAATTCAGACGCATACACTCAAATCTTGGATGTCCAACACGAAAGAATAATACGAAAAGTGAACGACACTATCGACTTAATATTCAAAAATGACGACCTCGCCAAAAAGTTGAAGGTAGATAACCCTAGACCAGGAAGGTTTTATATGCTTTCGAAAATACATAAGATGATGAAACCTACATCTTTTGTGAAATTACAAATTAATTTCCACTAATTATTGCCATAACACAATTAAACAAAGAAAGTTTTTACTGCATCCACAACCACACTTTATGTCACAAAATGCTTTACTTATAGTCAATTGTTAGGACGCCACTCAACGTGTGTTTAGTGTTGGCGGTTGATCACTGTTTGCGGTTAGGTTGCATGAGCTATTGCCCATTGATTGTGCCGCCGCTGCTACCACATCTCTCCTTTCCCACTTTTATGCGAGTTCATCGTACCTGATTGGGTTTTTCCGACACCTCGTCCCCCTCCGAATCGTCTCCGAAGGTATATGATCATTAAGTTCCTCACTCCTTGTTTCGGTTACTCCTCTATTCGTGTTCACCTCTTTATTTGTTCTTAGATCATCTGCATGTCTTCGTCTTTCTCCATTTTGTGTGTTTACCACATATGAACCCCACCCAGTCCGGTCTATTGTGGATCCAGGGTGCCATTGTCTAGCCAGTTGGTTTCGTATCCACACTGCCTGATGTACGTCGAATTGTCGTGGCCTCGCATTATCGTCATGACGTTCTTTCTGTTTCTCTCTGTGACTTTGCACCGTAGTTTGTGTAGTTGGTCGTAGTCTGTCCCATATAGTTTTTAGCCTTCTACCATACAGTAACTCTGCATGTGCCTTCCCCGTGCTACCCTGTGGCGAGTTTCGATAAGTCATGAGAAACTGTTGAATGGATAGGGGTCTGTCGCGGTGCCCTCGAGAAAATTCAACTCGGCGTTTAAATGTTCCGATAAAACGTTCAATTAACCCATTGGTTTGTGGGTGATATGGCGAGGCTTAGATGTGTCGAATTCCATTCGCCTTGCAAAATTCTGTGAATTCTCCTGACTGAAATGGAAGTCCATTGTCTGATAAAATTTCACGAGGTATACCCATCCTTGCTAACAATTTACGTATAGCGGATATTGTTTCAACAGCATTAGTGCTACGTACTGGTATAATTTCTGGCCAATGACTTTGAGCATCGATTAGAGTTAAATACATTTGTCCATCAATGGGGCCTGCAAAATCAACGTGTATCCGAGTCCACACTTCTGCAGCAACATCTCATTGGTGTAGGGGTTGGTGGGCCGATTTCGGTTGTTGTTTCTGACAAAATGAACAGCGGTCTACCCATTGCTCGATATCTGTATTTATGGTAGGCCACCAGCAATATAGTCGCGCTAGATGTCGCATTGCGGATATTCCTTGATGTCCAAGGTGGAGTGTTTCCAAAGCTTTGTAACGAATGCTTCTCGGGATGACAATGCGCTGTAACCATAACAAAATACCGTTTTCGTTTGAAAGTTCGTGTTTCCTAGAATGGTATATCGTTGTTATTTGGTTGCATTTTTTGGGCCAGCCACTTTCGATATATCTTTTTATTTGTTGTGTTTCTGTATCCCGCATGCTTTCATTCCGGATTTCGTCCATTGACAGATGCATTTTTCCTGCGTTGTGATTTTGTAGCAAATGAACTTGTTCATTCTCTTCAGTATCTAATGGGTTATGAATTGGAAGTCGAGAAAGTACATCAGCCATCGTATTTTTCCTTCCCTCGATATATTTCAATTCATAGTTGTACTGTGCTAAGGTTAGGGCCCATCTGATCAATCGCTGGTTAGTCATTTTGCTTAAATTTCGATCTTTTCCAAAAATGTATTTAAGCGGTCTGTGATCGCTCCATAGCATGACTCTTCTACCGGCGATATACTGATGAAATTTTCGTACCGCGAATACTATTGCCAATCCTTCTTTCTCCACTTGGGCATAGTCCTTTTCATTGGGCTTCAGTGTCCTGGAAGCGTATGCTACCGGTAATTTAAGATGATTCGAGTATTCTTGGAATAATATTGCTCCCAAACCATTGTCGCTCGCGTCACATGTGAGGTGAACATCCTTGTGAATGTCGAAGTTCTTTAGTATACGAGCA
This sequence comes from Pomphorhynchus laevis, assembly GCA_012934845.2. Lineage (NCBI taxonomy): Eukaryota > Metazoa > Acanthocephala > Palaeacanthocephala > Echinorhynchida > Pomphorhynchidae > Pomphorhynchus > Pomphorhynchus laevis. The sequence goes on along the minus strand of WNNJ02000773.1, from coordinate 28,297 downwards.
TCCATGAGTGATTCCTTGACTTTTTCAAATGCTTGCGTATGTTCCGGTTTCCATGACCAAACTGCTCGACGCCCACTAAGCTCGTACAGACTTTTGCAATTGGGTTGCAGACTTGGAATAAACCGGTTCAAATAGTTTACCGCTCCAAGGAAGGATCGTAAATCGCCTTTGTTTGTTGGTGTGGACATTTTCTGTATAGCCTCCAGTTTATTAGGACACGCTTGTATGCAATCTTTCGTTAACACATGACCTAAGAATTTTACTCTTTCTTGGAGAAAACTGCATTTCTCACGTTTCACTTTCACTCCAGCTTGCTTTAATCTCTCCAATACTTTCTGTAGATTATCTAAATGTTCGTTCGATGTTTTACCAGTAATTATAATGTCATCAAGGTACGCCGCTACCTTGGGGATACCCTGTGAATCTGATCTACATACCGTTGAAATACGATCGGCGCCGTGCTAATGCCGAAAGGCATACGGGTATATCGGTAAAACCCTTTATGTGTCGAAATAGTCAAGTATTTCCTTGATGACTGCTTCACTGCCAGTTGTAGATATGCGTCTTTTAAATCCAGGACAGAATAGTGGAGGCCGCCTGCTATTTTTTTCCGTGATGTCTTCCAGTGTAGGTAGCACATATGTATCCAGCCGTAAGTACGGATTAATTGTAACTCTGAAATCGCCGCATATTCTCACCTATCCGTCTGATTTATGTGTGACTACTATTGGCGCCGCCCAGTCAACTATTTCTTGAGAGGTATCTACTGGTTCGATGACTCCTTGTTTTAGCTGTCTCTGTAGCTCAGCTTCCACTGATTCTTGTAGAGAGAACGGTACTCTCCGACTACCCCAACAGTGAGGTATGGCGTTAGTGTCGATGGTCAATTCTACTTGGTAATCTTTTACGTGCGTTGTCCCTGGACCAAATACTTCTGCATAATTCTGCAAGATATTATACAATTCCTCATTTTTTCGTACGTTGCTTTTATTGAACACAATGGTGATGAGTTGATTTCCTGCTCTCTTATTGTTATAACTGATTCGGGCCATTTCAATTTGAATGCCGATATCCAGGGTCGCCCAAAAAGGGGTCTACAAGATGTTTCAAGCACCGTTACCCATAACAGTTGCGCTTGTTTATTTAATGTTGCGGTTACCAAGAATTTTCCGATAAACTGAAGTACTTGTCCACCGTAAGTTTTCAACACTTTGGCTGGATGTAATGTCGGTTCTCCGATGTGTTGCCAAACAGCTCTTGAAATTATTGAGACACTAGCCCCAGTATCAAATTCCATATTTATACATTGCCCGTTGATTTGTACTTTTATAATCGGGATGATATCATCGTGCCCTATCGTGTTGATAGATCTCAAAATCTCACTATCATTATCACTGACCATCTCCACTGCCCGAACGTTGTTATGGGTTGGTGTATTCGTACTGCGACAACACGCTTCGAAGTGACCAATTTTTCCGCAGCGTCTGCAGGTTTTTCCAGTTGCTGGACATCTTTGAAATCTTGTGTGCTGTCTTCCACATCTTGTGCACGATGATTGAGGCTTGTTTGTTGCTCGCCATGTTTGAGCATTGGACTTATTAGTGGATCTAATGAGGTCGATTTGATCTGTTTCACGTTTCATCGTCATGCTTTGTCCGAATTCTGTCGATCAACATTGAACTAGCTGCTGTGTGCCCTGTATCAATTCATGTGTCTTACAAACACGCATTAGATCATCGAGGGTTGGATTTTCCATTTGTAGCATAGTATTTCTCACGTGGTCATGTGGTGTCTTCATAACAATATGATCGCGTATTCATTCTTCGATTGCTTGGCATTCGTTTGTGATTGTTTGATTGAAAAATCTGCACAGCCTTGCTTTGTCCCAAAAACTGGAGTTTAATTACATGCAGAGCAGACTTCGTTATCACACATAGACGAGCGAATATGATATTTAACGAGGCGTTAAGACAATTTAATTTTGGTTGCCTTGTGATATATTACAATAAATTGCTTTTAAATAGTTGATAATGATTCATTATCGATAAATAATTATTGGAGTTAGATCAAAGAAAAGAATAAATTATTTTCGATATTTCGCTAACTTCTGTTAGCATCTTCAGAAAATTACGATGTTTTTTTTTTCAAAAAAGATTTTATTACAATGTTTTGAAAAAAAACATTGTAATTTTCTGAAGATGCCAACAGAAGTTAGCGAAATATCAAAAATAATTTATTCTTTTCTTTGATTTAGCTCGAATAATTATTTACAATAAATTGTCATAAACTTTTATTTGTGTTTCAGCTATAAGGCAGTTTGGTTTTTGCTGAAGAAGACAAACAATAAAGAGCCTCAACTGTCTTAGAAAGCTGTCTTAGACAACTTAGGCAGCCTCTCAGTTAACTAGGGACTTCGTGAACATGAATGCACTTTATAATTGGATGGAATATTTATGAATAATTTTTAATTTATAAATGACGACCATTAGTATTTGTTGACAAAAAAGCATCATTCCTAACGATATAGCAGCCGGAAAGCTTCCACATAAAATTACTCAAACTTTGATTCAATTGCCAATTTCAAAAGCTTAGGTACATAAACTATTAACTTTGATAAGTATCTTATGGATAATTTGTTTAGTATGTATCGTTTGTTTGTCTTTTGTTTTTTTTTCTAGCTTCAAATTGAAGATAAAATGAATGTTTTATTCATTTAAATTAAACAGTAAAATAAGTTGCTAAAACTTATCCATTTTCATTATCGAAAATTGTGTTTAGAATGGCTGAAAAGTGTGTTATCATCGAGAAAAAGGAAAATTTAAAGTATTTTTTGATGACGAACTCTCAACAATGCTTTTAGCTATCAAGTATCAAGGGTGATTTGTGGCTTGTGACTTTATGTGATTGATAATAAAAAGAAAATTTTGAAAGGAAAATTATTTTAAGTTTTATTATAAACTTTTTTATTAGCTCGTATTATTAGCGATAACCTTTATTAGCGATGACCTTTATTTGTACGGGGTTCAAACCTCGAGCATGCACTCTCTATTGACATATCTGTAAGCAGACGTTTCTTTTATTTTGTGGTATATTGTGTATATATTTCGTTTGTTACTTTTACTAAACTGACGTGGTGTACACTAATGTGCAATTATCGTTAGGTGCATACGACATGAGTAATTGCGTTGCCGCATAATAAAACTACAGCTGAAGATTGGAAGCTTCAATCTTCCGTTGACATAGATAGACATAAACGAATCCTGAAGAAAGCTAGGTGGGCTATGAAACGGGCTCAGCATCTGCCATTGAATGGGAAATCCCAAGTACGCATTTGGGGTACTTGTGCTATATCGGGATTAGTCTTCTTCTCTAGAGGACGTCCCCCCGGAGCAAAGACTAAGGTTTCTCAAGCTCCTCATCTCGAGATTACCGAACATAATACTTTTTTCTTTTGTGGTATATTATGTATATATTTCGTTTGTTACTTTTACTTGACTGAACTGGTGTACGTTAATGTACAGTTCTCTCTTGGTACATACGACACGAGTAATTGCGGCGCCTCATAATAAAACTACAGCGGAACCTGGGGAGCGTCAGTATTTAAAGCTGCTATCACAAATTTTGTGTTCAGTCTGACGATGGAAGCGTGTGCACTGCAATATCTGTATAAGGGGTTCTAACATCGAGCATGCACTCTCTATTGACATCGCTGTAAGCACACGTCAAAGCCACAAGGCCGGGTTGTTGAACGACGTAGTTGCATCCGATGATGAAGCGGGTTCAGTCTTCATTATAATTATTATAGCATTTGTAATTTATAAAATTTATATATTAAGCATCACTGTAGATTGAATTCTTATTTATGGATTAATTAATTCTTATTAATTCTTACAACGCGACTACAAAGTCGCGTTGTCGACATACGTTGTGATAATGAATTGTAATAATTGAAATGTTTTGTACTATTGATTATTTATTTAGTACTAAATATTATTACTATTGTCTTACTATTACTATCTAATTATTTTTACTATTGATGTTTCATTGATCTTAGACTTATTTTTCCTATATCATAAATAATTATGTACAATTTTATATAATTTACATTTACATCAAGTTAAAATTTAGAACTGAAATTTAAAAAGTAAATTTTTATGAATTGATATATAAATAACAGACGATGCATCATAATAAGGATGCATCGTCTGTTAGAGGATAAGGATTTGATATTTCTAATATTTTGACGTTATATTACCGGAAAAGCAAAGTCCAAATGTCAATAATAAGTTGTCAGTAGAACAAATCATATCAGATAACAAAATCATATTTTAATATATAAGTAAATATTTAATTTTATGATTATAATTTTATAATCATAAAAAATAAGGGTTAATAATAAATAATTATATATTTTTTACAATTTATATTTATATCAACAACAATTTCTTGACAAGAAAAAACAAATTACACCAGATTTTTCATAAATCTGGTGTAATATTAATAATCTGGTGTAATGTATTATATCATTATATTTATATAATGATATAATTTATAATTGGAATTTAAAATAATTCAATTTAAAAATCAATTTTTATTAATTGACTAATAAATAACAGACGTTGTATCAGAATAAGAATTAGAGGTCATCAGGAAGGAACTGCTATGCTATCAGGTTTCGGCCCCTAACTCCTCTACCCAACATAGCAGCGGGGCCAAATACATGCTAATGATGTATTTCCTCTGATAAAACTATCTAGTATCTTATTCTAATACAAAGTATATTATTTATTATCCATCCAAAAATTTGCCACTTAAGAGTTTAAATTTATTCTTTATATTATTGTGTTGATTTATATATTTTACTATTTTCTGCTTGATGTTATTTTTATAGTAACCTAGTTTAAAATATGTATCTATTAAATTATTTAAATGATTTTGAAGAAAGCCAATATCATTACATATTGTTGCAATTCTTAAAATTTCATTATTTAATGTATTATATTTTATATTATATGGTATGCATGAATGCTCATGCAAAAATATGTTTCTTGTAAATTTAAATATGTCATCTTTACGATATAAATTAATAGTAGTTTTAGTTAATGCTAATTTAATGTTCATATCTAGATATACACCTTCTTTATCGTTAATATTGGTTTTGTTAAGAATAAGGCTTTCTGGATAAATTTGTTCACTAATTGAATAAAATTATTAGAATTAAATAAACATATATCATCAATGTATCGAAACATATATTTCATATATTTATATTGTTTAGATTTAGTTTTTACACAGTTATGAACAAATTCATATTCTAGAAAGCTTAAAATCAAGTCAGCTATAATTGGCTACTTTCGTAGCCAATTATGATTCGTTGTTCGCAATTAAACGTTTCTTTATTCACAATTTTTCAAATACTGAAGCAATACTCGGTGATTAATCTCTTATAACGACTTAGTTATGTTAACTAATTTGTCTATACTTTTATATTTTCCTTTTGCTATTATTGCAATTAAAATCAGGTTTACATTGTATCATTTGTCAACCTTTTGTAAAATCACAAATTGAAAAGGTTAATTTTTCATCTTCGAATTTTATAAAATTAAATAATGCATTCAATTATAATGCACGCCATGTATTAATTTGTATTTTATTTCTTAGGTATTTGGTGAACATATTCTACTTAAATTTCAATTCGAAAATGCATCCCAATATCGAGAATATTGTTGTCTATTGCCAAATGTTTGATCTGTAGTTTTTGTTTTTAAGATATATTAAACTCAACATTTAGATGCATGTTATCCGTCAATAATAAACCTACTCTGTAATATTTGTATCACGTTTTATTTATATAAACATAAAGGTTTTTTTTAAATATTTAAATATTCAAAGAGTATTTTTTAAAAATATTATATTGGAGTTTTACGTAATTTTGGATTTCCAAATTATTTCTTTAAGTATTTGATTTTAATGTACATTTAATCGCACTACATATGAACCTAGGTTTTATTGAATTTTTATGTAATTTTAGATTCCAATATAATATAGGTATAGTTTTATTATCTAATTCAACCTTTATACCCTTTTTATCCATTATAGAACAGTGACTTGCAATAATTGTTTCTAAACTCAACTGACTACGTTTATATGTTGGATTTACAATTAAATCATTAGAATTAACCTCTTTCATTAGTATAATGTATTGATTTTAAGTATGCTTTAAACAGTATTTGATTTTAATGTAAACAGTATTTGATTTTAATTTATTATCTGTTTCAATTTTTATACACTTATTCAAAAAAGATATATATATTGATTTATTTAGAATTAATTACACATATATCATCAATGTATCGAAACATATATTTCATATATTTATATTGTTTAGATTTATTTATTACACAGTTATGAACAAATTCATATCCTATAAAGCTTAAAAACAAGTCAGCTATAATTGGGCTACTATTACCACCCATTGGAACACCTTTTACTTGTCTAAATATATATGTCCCTACCTTTAAATAATTTTGGTTTATTAAAATATTTTAGGATTATAGTAATTCAATTTAATTTATCAAAATATAATATACATTAATATTCATATTTTTTAAAATATGTATTTACTTAAGTTATTTCCTTAGGATTAAAAATTTATTTTTTATAATATTTTGTGATAATATTTTTATTTCTATTTTATTTTTATAAAAGTATGCATATATGGCCATTCTAAAAATTTATTATTTAATTTGTTATATTTAATATTATATTATATAATATTTATTCTGATACATCAGTTAATGTATTAGAATAAAGATTATGTTCATCAGCAGGAACTGCTGATAAATCTTAATCTTGTCAATAAACTAATTCTGTTAATCTTTATTCTATACAAGCGAATAATTAAAAATTGTTCATAAGCATTATACAATGTTTAAATTGACTGATTTTCTATACTTAAATTTCAGCTACAACCTTGACACGTTTGTTATATGATTACTGCTCCGTAGAAACCTTATAATTATTGAATATTGCAATTAGTTTTCTGACATTTTTTCCTATCACATACTTGGTCTGATTCTGCTGTATCTTTTGCATTTTCATTCACTTTGGACGTCTTCTTTTCATCCGATTTATCACATGTGCAGCGGAATTCTTCTTCAATGTTTGACATAACCTTATCAATATGCTTTCCACAACCTGTGAAATAATAAGCATTGGCAAATCGACACAATAATATGAATTATTTTCAATCTATTTAATTTATAACTTAAAAAGCTTTTATTTAAATGAGGTGCTCAATATATAGAAATGTTGCGTTTCATTCGTTGATCTAATCAAATCATACGTTTATGTCTATAAAGATAGTGGTGATATTATATTTTAAGTGTATTACGCTATAAATTAGGGGGCGTTTCAGACTGGGGGCCTTGACCCCAATTGGGGTAGCGAGATATCAAAGTGGGGTCGCGAGATATCATAGTGGGGTCGCGAGATATCATAGTGGGGTCGCGAGATATCATAGTGGGGTCGCGAGATAATTAAAAATAATAATCATAATTTTTACATTTGATGAAATTATTTATAAATAAATATTCAAAACATGATTATGAATAATATTTTATTAATAAATTATTAAAATAATGAATAAAAAATGATAATGAATCATATTTTTTAATAAAACATTATTCGACCCTGGTAAAACATTTAATGAAATATTATTCGACCCTGGTAAAACATTTACTTTTACAATGGGTCTCGGTTGGCTGTGACATGGAAGTTTGGGGCCGTCGTGTAAAAAGTTTGGGAATCCCCGCTATAGATAACGAGAGCGCTTTAGCACTTAATTGTGGCTACAATCATTACAAGCGATTTGATACACAACCCGATTCTGCTGGTATTACGGATTTTGTTTAAATACCAAAGTCAACGTTGTTTATTTGTTGTGCAAGACTATTTGATATTCTCCCATTTCTAATTCTTCATTAACATGCTGTTGTGATTATCAGTGATGAATGTCGCAGAAAAGTATTTGGTCACATCTGGGATCTCAGTAAATGTTTCGATTCCATTTTAATCAATATGTAAGCTATTTCACTTCTTCTAAATGATCGTTATAATGTAGCCTTGCAGCGGTTTGATTTTAAATTGTTGGGGACTGTCCGACGTCAATATTGATGTGCATCACGATAAACTTAATTTCATGTGTGTATTTGTTTGTACTATCCAATGTTAATATACTGAAACATTTAGAAATGCAATGTGTTTCGTATCATCCTCGTATTGATAATTATGGTATTGAATGGATGACCCTTCTGGTTGAATCCAAAAAGGCCGTCCAAGTTGACGGCCCAACTTATCCAGGTTGACGCTCGCAGAATATTACTAAAATTTCTTAATTCATTATCGACATTGCACTACAATTTTATCAAACCACGTATTATCGCTCATATATATCGTTTTCTTATTCTATCATATGCACGTCTACTATTGCAAAGGCTAAAGGAGATTCCATTGACACATCGTCTACTTGCTGGTACAACGCTCCTAGAAAAGAAAATATAGATTTGGACGTGTACAATTGGAGTAAAGAGGTTCAATATTCTATTTTAGTTTCGATTACTTACATTGATCTATCTGCTTAATTTTTTCGAGAAAATTAGCATTAGTTAAAATATTCGCATTCAATCGACAAACTTGGATATTTAGTTTAATCTTGTCAGGTGGTTGGCTCTCCAATAATTCTTCACAACATAATTTATGATTCACTTGAAACGAAATTTCCACTATATCGTGTAACCGGTGCTACAATCTATGTCATATATCTTGTTGTTTGAGACTCGGCCAACTTCTAGAGACGTGCAACCTAGAAGTGGTTACAATGATATCTTCTGAGAGGTACGAAGCACACAACTAGTTATAAAATAATTAATAAATAATTATTCGAGCTGAATCAAATAAAAGAGAACTTTTTTATGTTTCGCTAACTTTTGTTAGCATCTTCAGTAATTTTATGAAGATGCTAACAGAAGTTAGCAAAATATCAAAAATAATTTCTTCTATCCTTTGGTCCAGCTTCAATAATTATTTATCAATAATGGATCAATATCAACTATTTAAAATTAATAAATTATTAACTTTGTTATTTAGTGATTTAAAAATATTAATGCTATCAATCAGCTTGCTTGTGAAGTTTAAAATATTCAGTTTTCTTATTTCGTACTATCTTATTTTGTATCAAACATATTTTATTTTTTATCAAATTTATTTTTTTTGGCGATTATTCCATCCGTCTATTGTATTGGTTATTTGATTTAATGAATTATTTTTCATATTAAATTTTGTCAGCCAAATAAAAAAGAACCGAAACGTGAAACGTAAGTATTGGATCAGTATCTGATGAGGTTCACCAATACTGAAATGTAGTGTACTGCTGTTGGCTTATAGATACGATTAAAGTAGCTTGCAAAATAAAATAGTCATCAAAATTTCAATGGTAACAATGACTGCACAGGTATAACAACTTAAAATTAGGAAACAGACTATAGATGACTGGTTTGATAACAGCAATTAATTGATTAAATAGGAAGGGTTTGATAATAGTTAATGATTAGTTATGAGAAGGTAGCACCTTCTCAAAACAATGCTGATTTAATTTGAAATTAGAAATGATTTCAGTAAAATTTGCAAAATGTAAGACGAAGTCTTTCATTAAATCTAATTGTCAATAAAGCGAACGAGTCGAGTGATCGTCAGCCAATATTTAAAGGACCGAAACGTGAAATGTAGGTATTGGATCAGTAGCTGATGATGTCCACTAATACTGAAATGTAGAGTACTGCTGCTGACTTAAAAATTGGGATTGAAGCAAAGTGTAGTGTGTCGTCAACAAATTTGAATTAAAACTGCACGATTAAATAAACTTAAAAAAGGAAGCAAACTTAGTAATAAGTTAATTAATTTCAAAATTTATTAATTACAAATTGTAAGAATTCTTAAACTTTCATCTATTTAATATATGAAATTTTTAAAATATATTACTGTATTTTATATTATATGGTATGCATGAATGCTCATGCAAAAATATGTTTCTTGTAAATTTAAATATGTCATCTTTACGATAATAAATTAATAGTAGTTTTAGTTAATGTTAATTTAATGTTCATATCTAGATATACACCTTCTTTATCATTAATATTTGTTTTGTTAAGAATAAGGCTTTCTGGATAAATTTGTTCACTAATTGAATAAAAATTATTAGAATTAAATACACATATATCATCAATGTATTCGAAACATATATTTCATATATTTATATTGTTTAGATTTAGTTTTTACACAGTTATGAACAAATTCATATTCTATAAAGCTTAAAAATAAGTAAGCTATAATTGGGCTACTATTCACATGTTCACCTTTTGTTTGTTTTAATATAGATGTATATGCTTTTAAATAATTTTTGATTTATTAAAATATTTACGGCTTCTATTAATTTAATTTTATCCATATATTTATATTTACTTGATGGTTTAATTTTTGTTAGATAGACATTATAATTATTATAGCATGCGTATGTATATCTATTTCCGATTTTATGGTTAATAATTTTTTTGTTCTTAAGTGTGACACGATTAAGTACAAAAATGACGTGTTTGAATTCAACCGTATCAAGATTAAATACAAAAATTGCGAATTTAATTATCGAATGAATTTGATATTGTAATTAACAATTTAATAGATGATATTAAACTATGCTTTAAGGATTATCAAACAGTATTCTTCGAAAAATTTATAAAGTGTTTTAACTCGAATTTTAGAATGTAATAAGGATTAAAATTATAAAACTATAAGGTTGTGTTGTTCTCTCACTTTTATTATTATTTAAAAATTCGGTTCAGGTCAACGATTTTAAGTTCTACCTAAAATATATTTTATAGTTAAGAATAATAAATTCGTCTATTTTTATAGGTATCTTATAACAAGGTAATTAGGGCAAATGTAGTTTCGTAAATGTAAGTTTTATAATTTTATTAAACAAAATAAAACTTCTTTATACCTGCCCAAGTTAATTTGCCGCACTTTTTACATTCGACTTCGAAACACATTGTTGAAAGTGTATATGCTGTTAGCTGCTCTGAATCGAAAGTATTTCTCTAAAAAATGAGAATAGTAAAGATAATTTTGTAATATAGTTATTAAATAAAATTAATTAATTAAAAATTAAAAATTAATTAAAATAATTTAATTATAAAATTTGTTAATTAATTAACAAATTATATGTTACTTAACTTTTTTAAAAAGGTTACCATTGTTTATGCATTTTTATTGTAATAAAGGAAACCTTTCCTTTATTGTAATTAACATATTTAATATTAACTTTTTAATATTTAATGATTAAAATAAAAGTTAAATTTTAAATCAAAATTTATTGCCTATTTAAAGGAATCTTGTTATGTAATCAAGTAAACGATTTAATTTATTATTTACAAAACATTATTAAAATTAAGATACAGCCATTCGTAGCTAGCAAAAACGAAAGTTTCTGGGATCACTAATCCTGACTATGCACGGTCCTCACTTAGTTTAGTGAACATTTTCATTACTTGACGGTCGCGGAAAAACTAATTGCCAAGAAAATAATATAGCTTTAATAACATGACGGCTTGCCTTCTAATATTTTTAAATAAATGATAAGAGCCATCGATGTATTTAATGTGGCCAAACGAGTTGTAGAAAATGTAATAATGAAAATCATCGTAGCAAACGTACATAAAATAAATGAATTGTTTTAGCTTTGCTCAATACAAGAATGGGATACAGAAGTAGATTTAGCTTAATGGGATACATTATTGAATGTAATTAATTCACTATTATTAAATAATTGCGTTATAATAAGTTAATTCATTCATTATTAATTTGTTATTATCAATTAATTCATTATTATTACAAGATGTATTACAAGAAAATTCCGTATCCATGACTGCTCTCTTAGCGGCAACATTAGCGATGATCAGTGTACTGGAATTCGAAATCCAGAACGTGGAGTATATACCACACAGCCTGATTTTTTGTTATTTGAGATACTATACCATGTTTTGTTTCGATAGCTCCACAAGTATAAGCAAGCAAAAATATGCACATGACACAATATGTGTGGGTGATGGCGAAGACATTATCAAAATAAAGTTTACTAACCTGAATTGGTCATATATATTTAGTGGCAATAGTTTACCTGTTAGTTTTTACTCAAAATTTGAATTACTTTCACAGATTATCAGTAGTAAGTTGTATAGTATATTGCAATATAATTTTAAGTCATATCATCAACATAACAAAAGTAAGACGACACCTTTTTAAAATATAATTGTGAATTTATATTTACAATCTTATCATTGAATTCCTTTATGTAATTAAGGAAACTTAATGATATGTAATAGCGCTTTACTACGATGTAAAACTTTATTTTTGCTATGGCGATTCATTTCACAATTAAAATGCTAAAGACGATAAATTGTACTAGATAAAACAAAATATTTCACGTTAAAACTTTAAATGAGGTCGCGATGTAATCAAAAAATTCCAGAAAAGATAATTCTTAAGGTATGTGTAGCCGTTTTTGGTCATTTTGACATAACACGTTTTTTAAAGTATTTAGCAATTTATAAAATACAAATAACTAATAATTACTTTCGAAATTCAGTAGCTTAAGTTTAAAAGTTAAGAAATACTGAAAAGTCAATGCAATACAATTCATACAACAGCTATTTAAATCAAGCACGTGGAAGTAACCCAACTGCACCCCAGCCAAATAACGTAGTACCCACAAACCGCAATATTCATCATCAACGTAAAACTCATGATATTCGAGATAACAAACCTGGTTATGTTTCAATGCCTTCAAAAGTTCCATTAAGCAAAAATATTGCTCCACCGCCCTCGTTCCATGCATATACCACTGGAGCATATATTCAACCAACAACAAATGAAATTAAACAAGGGAATGCTTTTGAAGATGATAATAAATGGGTGACAATATCATCTAAAACATGCTCGGCTTCTAAGCTTTCAAGAGAGGTATGAAATTAACATTATTTAAGATTAAGACTTATTAATTTACTAATCGCGTTTTATTATTTATTAACCGTTAAAAGAGCTATAGACTCAAGACAGGGCATTACAATCAGAAAAAAATAATTTAAAAAATATAATTAAAGAAACTACACGCACGAAAACACGAAAAATAACTAAGACCAATTGTTAAAGCGTTCAGGCGAAATTCAACTGCGAGGTAATGTTTCAATTTTGATATGCCTCGGAACATCAGCTGGCAAGCTATTCCAATGTTTGACAATTCGATGTCTTAATTAATTTCGGTTAAGTCTCATCCTAACATTGTTGATTAATTTTAGCTTGTGCACGGTAAATCGCCATTTTGAGAAATTGTGTATAGAGGATTTAAAGCATGCGTCAGATCGTATAATGTCCTAACATTAATAACAAATCGGCTTTTATTAAAGATTATGAACTCTACAAATGCCAAGAACATATAGTCTTTAAGGATAGGGAATATGACGACAGAATGCAAATTTCCTTTTTAAAAAAAACCTGTAGATGCAGAATAAAGAAAGGATTATTGACGAAAACAGCATTTTAAATGAGCCAAATTGTCCTTCGTAGTAGTCATAGGATTCGACGACCTCTACTTACAAAATATCTTACATGATAACCCTATGACAAGTTACTAGAGAATAAGAATGACACCCATATCTTTAACTTGATTAATCTTACAAATAATAGCGTCGCCTAAAATGTGTGCTGACCAGAGTGCATACTCTGGTATAAATACATGTGATATTTAGATGCATGTGATATCTAAATATGTATTTATATCTAAATACATGTGATATGTTAACAATTAAAGCGTGAGAATTGCACCACGAGTGAATAAAATCTATTCTCCTAAAGCAGGATATGATCTGAAAGGTCTCGATTGCCCTCCCAAATTCGGATATCATAGGCATAAATCGCAAATGAGCAATTGAAGCGGCAGATGTCATTGACATATATTTTAATCTTCATGGCAAATAACCTACCTTGGAGGAAGCATTTAAACCATCGAAGAATACTATCTCCACATCAAATAATTTCCTGGTTAAAAGGTTATATTTAACCTTTTAATTGAAGGCGTTTGATAAATTGAAAAAAGCAGACCACCAACACCATACCCATCCTCACAGGAATCACATTAACTATCTCGTACACGTAATTAGGAGTCAATCGTCCATGTCGGAAAACGATGTTGATGAAGTTTCAGAATATTATAATTTTCAAGGTACGATGTTAAGAACGCAAAATTAACTTTTCCAGGATCTTACATACCCCATATATCAGGGTCACTTGTCTATAATTCTTAGCAACAGATCTGAAGCATTTCTTAAAAATGGCATAATGATGAATTTATTCTACTCAAATTGGATTCCTGAATCTATTGAACACCGAAAGATGAGCTAAAGTGGAAAACACAATACCGACGGTATCGTAGGAAGGTATCGATTTTCAATGCTCATTGAATACATCCAGGACAGAGAATTCGACACTAGAAAATATAAAATGATTTTTAATCCCAGGTGATTGTATCAGATCGAATGCATCTAAAGGATCCGGTACATTATAAACTTCATAGTAATTTGCAAATTCATCTGTAATTTTATTTGCATTATTGATACAATTTCCCTCTGAGTTTATTTAGCTATACGTATCTCATGGAGAAAATCTGACCACGAATAAAACTAAACACATTACGAGAATTACGGTAAACGGACTTACATATTAGTAACGTGGGTATGACGACCACTTCGTTATTGCGAAGTGACTCCACTTATAATAATCTTGTATGATGAGAAGGACATAATATCCCGGCTGAAAATGTCTTGCTAGAATGCCCGCGTACCAAATACATGCCAATGACGTATTTCCTCTATTGGAATTTGATTGTCTAGTATATTATTCAAAGAAATAGATTTTGTAATTATTTTGTTAAATTCTAGTATTTTGGCATTTGAAATATGTTAGTAATTTGGTATTAAAAATAAATAAATTTATTTTTTGTGTCGCTACTAATAATATCAGATAACTAAGTATACGTATTTTAATATTATTATAAAATAAAAAATATTGATAAATAAAAATTAAATAATTTAATAATAAATTAAATTGATGTTGAATAAAGAAAAATTAATAAATAAATAATCAAATCATAAATAATTATAAGTAAGATTTATATTTATATCAAGTTAAAATTTAAAATTTGAATTTAAAATAAAAGTCATTTGTTATTAATTGACTAATAAATAACCATTAAATTCTTAATTCAGTAAGCTGATTAATAACTAAAGCTGAAATACATCTAAGAATAAAATTTAGAAAGATTATATATTTGATAAAATTAACAAACAATTATACAAGGAAAGATCAAATTAATAAATATATGTATTTAGAATTTACTAAATTAAATGATAACTATATAATAACAACTATTGATAAAGCTAGTAATAACTGTGTCTTCATATGCAAAAAGCTTTATTTTGATACACTGATGAAAGAGGTTAATTCTAATGATTAAAATGTAAATCCAACATATGAACGTAGTGAGTTGAGTTTTAAAACAATTATTACAAGTCACTCTTCTATAATGGATAAGCAGGTATAAAGGTTGAATCAGATAATATAACTATACCTATATTATATTGGAATCCAAAATTACATAAAAATCCAATAAAACCTAGGTATACATGTAGTGTTTTTAAATGTACATTAAAACCACTTTCTGTCGATATGAATAAAATACTTAAAGTAATTAAAGCACACTTTAAAAAATATTGCAAGGTAATCGAAATTAATACTGGTATAAAACACTATTTCAGTATTAATTCTACAAAAGAATTTTTAGAACACAGAAACGAATAAATTTTCAGAATATAAATACCTACGAGTTTAGTACGCTGTATACAAATTTAGATTTAGCAGATATTAAAGATGCATTAAAAAAATTAATATATCTTATATTCGGAACACATATTTTATATATTATATATTAATATATATCATATGTATTAATCTTATATTCGGAACGCCTATTTAACAAAAGTAAAACCATCAAGTAAATAAACCTTAAATATTTTGATAAATTAAAATTATTTAAAAGTATAGACATATATATTTAGACAAGTAAAAGGTGTTCCAATGGTAGAAAATAGTAGCCCAATTATAGCTGACTTATTTTTAAGCTTTACAGAAAATGAATTTGTTTATAACTGAGTAATAAATAAATCTTAATTATATAAAGGCATAAAATATATACTCAAATATAATAATTTTTATTCAATAAGTGAACAAATTTATCCAGGTAGCCTTATTCCTAATGAAACCAATATTAATAATAAAGAAGGTACATATCTAGATATGAACATTAAATTAGCATCAATCAAAACTACTTTTAATTTATATCGAAAAGATGACATATTTAAATGTACAAGCATTTATGAGCATGGCATATAAAATAAAATAAACAAATAATAATAAAATTTTAAAAATTTCAAAATCATTCAAATAATTTAAAATAATAATAATTTACTTTAATAATTTAAAGTAAAATTTAAAAATTTATTCATTATTTATTAATAAAACTAAAATGGATTGATAAAAATATCATTAAACAGAAAATAGTAAAATGTATAAATCAACACAATAATATTAAAAATAAATTTAAATTCCTATGTTGAAAATTTTTACGGATGGATAATAAATGATATACTTTGTATTAATAATATACTTTGATTAATAGAATATACTTTAATAATATACTTAATAAATTAAATAATATACTTTGATTATCAAGATACTTGATAATCAAATTTCATCAGAGGAAATACGTCATTAGCGTGTGTTTGGCCGCGCTGCTATGTTGGTTTGATGAATAGGGGGTCGAATCTTGATAAGAAAGCAGTTCCTAAAGATGACCTCTAATCTGTATTCGAATACATCGTTTACTATTTATTAGTCAATTAATAACAATTGATTTTTTTAATTATAATTTTAAATTTACTCTTTGTCTATTTGATATGAAATCTTATATTATTTATAATTATTTATTAAATACTCTTTTTATTTTTATTTATCGTTATGTTTAATTTATAAAAAAATTAATACTCAATTTCCTGATCTGATTTTATATAATACGTATAATATTAATATATAATATTAATATTATATAATATTAATATATAATATAAATATTATATAATATTATAATAGGAAAAAACTAAAGTATCAGTTGTAGCCATTGCAGAAATGCATTTTTAAAGAACCTTTTCAAGTCTTTTTAGACATTTAAAATATCAAACATTAATTAGCAAATAATTAATGTTTTATTAATAAACGCTTTATCGCGGATAGGCAAACAATCAAATTTGCGCACCCTATTTTCTCATGTGAATAGTAGATAATTACGAGTTTTGTAGTCTAAATGATAAATATATAAACAAACTTATGCTCAATCTAAATCCCCGGAAGTACACTTACCTTATCACACAAAATGGTAAATGTAAATCACTTTTATGCTAATATCCAACTTTGGGCACCATGACCGTGAAATAAAGCTATTTAAAGCTATATATTGTATTAGTTGTGTAAATGAAGTCACAATATATCACATTCTTCATTATCATAGATTTATATACAAATGTAAGAAATTGAATAAAACTATTACAGTCATAGTTTAGTAAACGTAATATATTTATTTATATAATTCACAAATGTGAACATTTTCATTAATTGAAGAAACATAAATAGAGGATAAAGTTTAAACGATTATTCTGACTTTTCCTCAACAAAATTAAAATGTAGATTAAATTAATTAATGTTTTAATAATTAATACAGCAGATTATTTAATGTACAATAAAATATATTTCTTTAGTGAAACGATTGATTTGTATCATTTTATAACCTAATCAATCCAGTGACTAGGTTGGTATACCTGCTGGCGGTTCCTCAGAAAGAAACCCATCTGCAACATGTTTCTATCCATGTTTACAACATTATTTTCTTTTGCGTTAATTCTAAGTCATTCGAATGGCTTCCATAATTGTCTTCAATTTGTGATTAGATAGTTTTAAAGAAACGAAGAAGAACATATTTTCATTTATTTAAAGGCACATTATTTCGATAATCCTGCTATCATCAGCATGATTAACATAAAAATTTTAATTTTAATGTTAACATTTTAATTTTAACATATTTGGCTTGAATCCTGATGATTAAAACTATGGAAAAATTTTCTTCTTCGTTTCTTTAAAACTATCTAATTTGCAAGATTATTTTCTTTTGAATAAATTCTGAGTCATCGAATGACTTCAATGTCATTTGCATTATTTAACAAAAATCTACTAAGTTGATAAGAGCTGCTCTGTCGAATGCAGGATTTCATTTAGTTTCTATTAAGATACCGTATTGGCGTTTAGCAGAGGATATTGTATTGTTGACTTATCCCTTCGAGGACATGCAATGCTGATTGGATTGATTCACTAAGGCATTTCAAGCGGCAAGCATAACTAGAACAGTTAAAATTCACTTGGCTAGGAGCCAATGATCATCATCAATTAAAATTGTGATCTGGTACAATTTTAATTGAACCAGATCTAACGAGGTATTTTTAAATGATGTCAAGTACATTGTTCTCGAGTGAGAGTATGAACTCGAAAGAGGTTGAGCTAAACATATATGTTTAGCTTATGAAGTGATGCGTTTCCTGTGCAAATCTGCAGGTGACTGATTCTTTAGGCAAATCACTCAATTTATCGCTCAACCTTTGTCACTTTCTTAAACTATGTAATTATAGTCATGAACTACGGATAATTATTGAAATAACAAGATCCAAGACAAAGCCGACCGAAATGCGGTTATTTCGCAGTTTGACCGGTCTGCGATTTAGCAATAAGGTTAGTATCTAGGCCATCAACGATAATCTAGGAGTAAAGCCTCTATTTCTTCATTTTGAAAGAAATTAGTTGATGTTGCTCAGACATGCACTGAGCAATTTCACGTCGTGAAATTTAGTCTTGTAGTTAAGTAATTATCCTGAAGGTTTTCGTTTTATATAACGAAAATATAATATAATATAATTAATATTATATTATAATATAATATATAATAATATAATATTATTATATAATATTATATAATTTAATTTAAAACGAGAGTGATACCAATCTGCTTGAATTTTGTTAGTCATTTTAGCCAGACGCGAAAGAACAACGAAAAGCACTGCTATATCTCGTTTAATCATCACTATGACTCGCCAATGCCAGTTCCCCCTAGAGGAGGACTAGTCGTCTGCTAGTCCTCCTATACATCCAGTAATGGGATGGAACTGGCACTGAAGAGTCATAGTGATGACGACACGGCATCTAGCAGTAATTTTCGTTGTTCTTCTGTGTCTGGCTAAAATGACTAACATAATTTAATTATAATATATTCGTAATTAAAAGTTACTAATCACATATTTTTTATCTCGACTCTTAATAACATCAAGACGGCATTTTTACGTTTCCTGTTTATAAGGAAATATCAGCTGTATGTACATCAGTAATAACAAAACCTTAAACAATACCATTTATGTTTTAAGGTTGTTTCTGTATTTTGATTTTAGGGCATTAACTTTGAAGGTTATAACGAAAGAGCATCGGACGAGGAATTGTATCAAGAACTAGACACGACAGGATTATCAGATATAAATACTAATACAGAAAGCCTTTCATATATTTCACAGCATCACATGATCGATCAACTGTCCAAACATCCATCATTCGAATATACAAGCAATACTGAAATTAATCAAAGTGATGCAGATATGTTTACGAAAAATGATAACTATAAATCATCGAATAAAGACAGGAGACAATTGAAAGAATATCACAATGAGGTTCAAACAATTAAACATTCTAATAGACATCCAGACAATACTCATATACCACATAATGATGAGTACATTACAATTCATGGAGAACAATACAAAGTTGAGGATTACAGCCATTTAAATATACCCATATCTCCACAAAATATAGAACATTGCATCAGTCAGCATGGTGGAACAACCGACTCTTATTATCACGGTGTCAAAGAAAATCAAAATTATTACCAGGGTTATGATAACGCTAGTCGGTCAACAACTGCCTCAGTGCAGCCGCCTGGCTACCACGGTTGTAATAGTCAATCGTCAATGGGCTCAATGCAGCATGATGTTTTGCAAAATTACCAATACAACGGCCAACAGTATCACGGCAATCAACATCCTTATACTCCTTGTAGAAAATTTATTTGCTATTACACTCAATAGAATAAGTGTCAATACACAGAGACAAGAGACAGCATTTAGTCATAAACTATCACAAGGTTTATTTAGAATAAAATTCGATGAAAGATTGAACTATAGTTTATGTTAAATCTTGCAGAGTCAATTATTATTAAAAATAATAATAAATAATTATTTATCATAAATAAGTATTTTGCATTTTTGGTAGTTATTTACTCTATGTTTAAGGTGCTTAAAATAAACTATTTAAAAAATAAAAAATTATTTAAGATTCAATAAATTTATCAACATAAAAAGACCCTGCTAGAAGTTTGCTTAGTATCTTTCCAGATCTGGTTTAAAATATTAAATTTTTGTTCTGAATATATTTCTGATCAACAGTTTGCCATTTTATATAAATGACAGATGATCGAAAATTTCATTAATGAATTAATTTACTTTATAATTAATAATCAAGAAAAAATAATAACTAATCAAGAAAAAAGTTTTGATTTCTCAGTCTTATTATAATTGAAAGCTGAAATATGTAAATATATTTCGGCGTGTAAAGCCGAAATATCAATAACATTATTTTTTGATTTGCACTCTCGGAATGCTTCGCCAATAACATATCGATTTTACCTCGAATGTAATCTTGATTGAATTAATTAATTATTTATTATAAATTATTCATTTTTAAAATTAGAAACATTGATCGCATGTGCAAATTGATGAACAAAATTGTAATCAAAAATGTTTCGATCAAGTTATATTTGACCGAATCAGTTGTAAGATAATCAGAGGATATGGGGAATGATACATATTTAAAACAAAAAATACAATGAAGATATGAAATTCTTCGTCATTAAAGGCCAATTTTGATATGTCGAATGCATAAACGTTATCGCATAGCATTTTTACGTAAGAGTTCATGTTTGAAACTCTTGTAACATGTCTTTCTGATTGTCCTATTTTTTAATTATATATTTGGTTTATGAGCTTTTAGTTATCTGTTTTTTCATCAATCTTTAATGTGTAATATAAGTGTTCCTAATGGGAATATATCCGTCATTTAGTCGCTTGATAAATAAAGAATCTGAAATTATAAGTTGTATGGCATTCATCAAAACCGTAATAATACTTTAAAGAACAGTAAATATTATATAGAATATCTGTTAATGGTGATACATACGACGATTTTGTTTTATTACATTGCTTGTTTTCTTTCTAAATTCGTAATTTTTATTTATCTTTTTATATCGTTTCGCGTATCGAACGTTGACGATGTTGAAAAATACTATATATGTTTTGTTATTGTGTGACCTAGCAGCCTTTCTAAAGGAATATAAGCATCCATCATAAGATCACCAGTCCCGATTTCAATCTATCTCCATTATCTCAAACTAAAGAATATATGATAAGCATGCCAGAGAGCATCTCGGACAACGACGTTTCTAGATATCATGATGGAAGATTTCATATGCTGTGTGAAATCTGATAATCCTAGGTTCGTAGCCTAGTTCGTAGCCTAGGTTCGTAGCCTAGAACGCAAGCCAAGTATGGCTTGCGTTTTCACAACGCGAAAGTCACGTTGTGTGACAGTAAACGGGCGAATCAAAAATGGCTATTGCAATGGTGCCGTTAGTAGTCAGGGTGTATTGAATTGGAAGTCATGAAAGAAGGATTTTGTAGCTGGTTTTAAATCCGAAAGTCACCTTGTTTGATCAAGCAACTATTCTATATATTAATAATACAGAAATCCTAATTTATTGCAACAGCGCGTTCCGAAAATTTTCAAATCCAGAAAGTTTTGGAAATGAGTTGTTGCAATGAATTATAACTTTTTGTTTCTGTATTAATTTTCTGGTTTTAAGGCGAATTTCATTTTGCAAAGTGTCTTCATACGTTGTGATGTCTACATAATAGATTTTTGATTTATATGGGTCGAGCTAATTCATAGGATCCTGATAATGTTAGGTTTTCCGTTTCAAATAGACGACAAATGTCATTTGAATGGATTACAGAAATTAACATATCGCGGATAACTTGTTTTTGATGTTATATATCGGTAACATTCACTTAATTAGAATAGCACGTTAGATCTGCTAGTGCTATGGGTAGTCATCCAGTATTCATCTTTATCGGCGTGTTTTCAATCGATGTTGTGTGAACACAGGATTGATCGGTTCAGGTGCTTGTTTCTCATAGTTCGCAAAGTGTCTTCGTACGTTGTGCATTGATTTACGAGACTATATGAATTAGCAGATTGTCCGCTTATCAGTATTGACAGTTTATTAACAAGAGCTGGATACATAGATTGCAAATAATTATCAAAGTTCACAAACCAAAATTGAAACTGCTTGCATCTCTATAATTTGATTTACCCATCACTCCTTCTGTATCCGGCTTCTCAAGGGAATAGCGTCGCTACGTCGTGCCACTTTCCATCTTAACGGGCTTGGAATGTTGGATCGAGACGATACATAATTCCATCAGCGTCAAGCGCCATTCGCAACAACTCGTTCACTGTGACGCGGCAGATGATGCGGGTTTTGCCTTTGCGATAGTCAAGATCGTGGGCGCTGTTTTCCGAAACTTTGTCTACGCAAATACAGCGGTACTGAAACGGCAATGAGCACCGAGCTTTAAAGCAACTGCGGTAGAGAGAGACTGATTTTCTAAAGGGTGCCTATGGAAATGATATGAAGCGCATTAAGAAATGTAGCAGACCATAGTAAAGATACCGCTATCAAGCTAGCTCGCGATTCTGGAGTCCTCCAACATCTGTCGATAGACCAAGTCGAAATATGCATTCATAGTTTTTGAAAGAATGGTTACGGGGAGACGTTTGTCTGAAATTATACACTCCATCCGATAGATGCATCGACGAAGTCCAAATCTGTAAAGTCCGAATGAATAGAATTAAAATTCCGCATCAGTATGCTGATCAACGGGGCTGCGCCACACACAAACACGCCAAAAGATGGGAAACTAATCTTAAATATTATTATTTGTTAAATGTTATAAACTTAATAGATGAGCATAAATCTAAAAAGTAAATAGTTAGTAATTCACAAGTTATAAATGTCTATTTTCGGAAAAATATGTTTGTGAATTTAAATATACCAGTCTGACAATATAAGTTAATAATCGTTTTAACAGATGTTGAATGATTTTAACTAAATAAATATATTTTTTATCATCAAACTAATAAATATCTGAATGTATTATTTACTGTCCATTAATGTTTCCCACATTAGAGTTCAAATTTATTTTGAAAAATATTTTGATTCATATATTTGTCATTTTTTTTGTTTAATTATATTTTTATAGTGCCCTAGTTATTTAAAGTGAATTACTTTTACGAATACAAAACCATAGCAAATGCTATTCCGGTGTTATGCAGGTTCTAAATAAATCCCCTTGAATTTAAAAATATCACTAAAAAATACAATTATAATTTATTCAAGTTCAAAAAATCGACGATAAATAAATTATTGTATCTAATTGAGCGCTGAAATATTATAAATAAGAGTAAATGCACACTTTAAAATTGTTATATTTAAGTTGTTATTTTAGTGTTTGCTTGATAAATAGTATAAATTTTATGATTTGCAATATATCAAATTATATTGTAAAATTATTAAAAAATATTGAAGAATTTTAAAAAGCTAAAAAATATTGTAAGGTAATTGAAATTAATACTGGTATAAAACACTATTTCAGTATATTCAAGAAGGAGAAGTTGGTCAGCTGAAAGGAGAGTACACCGGGTTGAATTAGTAACCTAGGTTTTGATAAAGTTTTGGAAGAGTCACTATCCCATCACAATTATGAAGCCACCCCCTCTCCCCCAACCAATCCCTTCCTGAGGCGGTTTTATTAGTGGGGATCTTTCCGTTACAGATATCCTAAATTCCTAGTGTCCGCTTCCGGGAACATCTATAACCCGTGCTCAACTATTCAATCGCGTGTGTCAGCTTTTGGCAGAAAGTAATAAAAAAGAGGTTGTCATCATTATACGATTGCTGGTATTAACATTAACCGTATTCTACTTTTACCAAAAAGATAACCAATTAAATGTCCAAAAGATCTGCCATATATTTCGATTTAAAACTTCCTCATAACCAGGAGTAAAATCCGCGATCATTTAATCAGACGAAATTTAATCCCTCTTTGTTTTAATATGTTTGTCAAAAGTCGTTTCGGTTCATTCAGCAATAGGTGAAGTGCATCAGTTTTGTCAGGAAAACAGCAATCAGCTCGTGTGGATGCTTTATCTTCATTAGTTATCTCTTCTATCAGATCCTTTGGGCTACCTACGATAATTGTTAACAGGGTGGAGATATTGCTGGATACCAAACGTGCACCATACGACCCAGGTGCAAGTCAGTTATACCCAATTCTAGGTGTACCTCAAGGCTCCCCACTTTCTCCTATCTTATTTATTACTGCTTCCATTACAATATTTAAACCTTTCCAAAGCGATCAATATCTTTTGGTTCACGCTAATGATACTATATCCCTGTTCACTGTACGCAAGTGCAAATATGTAGTCTCGGACATCAGATGTTTCTTTATAAGATTAAAAGACTAATTACCACCCATCTAATCTTCTCCTCAATAAATCCAAATCGCAAGTAATTGTCTATAATGGCACACATGCAACCATGAAAAAGCTTAAGAGACTAGCAATGTAATTTCTTTCCACCATTATAAATAATAAACCGCTCCTAGAATTTACACATCGTGTAAGATACCTAGGGCTTACCATTACGGTTAAATGGACTTCTGGATCATACTTGAACAGGTTCAAGAGTGTCCTGAAACGAACTAGGTGGGCCCTATAAACGGGCTCAACATTTGTCATTAAGAAGGAGTGCTCTGGTGCGCATCTGGTGCACCTGGGCAATCTCGGGATTAGTCTTCTATTCAATAGAACGTCCCCCGGAGAACGTCCTATCAAATATAAGGACGTCCTCCGGAGACGTTCTCCGGGGAACGTCCTATCTTATTATCAACCTATAATAAGATTTATAAAGTTCATCATGTCGAGACTACAGATTATCGTGCGCTGTGATTGTGTCCTAAGGTGTGTGAAAATCCATAAGTGGCTCAATTGTAAAATGCGCGTTGGTATAGACTGATGGGATCTGATCCCACAACCGTATAGAATATGATAGAAGAAATAAGCTTTAGAAAATTCTAGAAGAAACTCGAAGTTTTATAATTTTGTAATTGTTATTTTGCTGCATGTATTTATTAAGAAATTCTATATTGATTCTGCTCAAAAGTTCTGAGCAATATGTGGCATGCAATTTTTTAATAATTTGCACTTGAGTAAAAAATTATAATTTCCGATCACGCTTAATTGATAAGTAAATTCGATTTTCAAGAAGTTGGAAGCTAAATAAAGGTCAACTTCAACGTTATAGCTTTTACTAAAAAATGTCAAAAATGTAAAAAATAATAGAATGTGCATCAAAAGTGTAACAAAATTGTTTAAATCACACAAAAGACATGACGATCTGATACCAAATTCTTCAATAAAATACACCAATGTTGTTTAGCAGAACAACAATTTAAAAGTTCTACAAATGGCATTGTCCAGTCGTCTCTTTTACAATTTTGCGATCTTAGGTATGTTTATAACACAATTTATTAAAATAATCATTTATAAACCTAAACATTTATTTTCAATTGATCGCTTTATCTGGCGATCGGGCTTGATCTAACGAGGCGTAGCATCGAAATATCCAAATGATATGATAGCATAATCCCGGATTTAAACCTTCAATTTTTCAAAACATTTTCTTAAATCTTAATATAATTTTTAATTCAGTAGCTTAAATCCTATCCATTTATTTTTTCTTACAGGTTTAAAAATTTACATGAACGAAAAAATTATCGAAAGATAATCAAATATTTTAAGAGCTGCTGCTATCACCTCCAGGAGAATTACAATTTATTAAATAAACTGTTTTTTCTTCAATGTTCATTGTATTGCCTTATCTTTAAAGATAAAATTATGGTGAAAGTATTGTCTTATCATTAATTTGATATAAACAAACTTTGTAATTTTCATTTATAATTAGCCAATTATTTTATTTAAATTTTATTGATTGAATTCCGGATTATTAGTTTCTTATTTAAACAGATTTTCGGATATTTTAAATTTGATATTTCTTCATATTTTTAAATTTAATTTGTTTTGTTTTGATTCATTTATAATTAGCAAGTTATTTTATTTTAATATAAATTTTATTGATTGAATTCCTGATTATTAGTTTCTTATTTAAACAGATTTTCAGATATCATCTTCAGGATTACAAAAAAAATGTTTCACCATTTTTCCATCGTGTTTGCAAAAATACATTTATACAAAAATACCAGCATTGATGTGCCCCGCATTTCTACTTAAAAGAAAAATAAAATACCGAGAAACAAAACAAACAAAATTAAAATTTTAGTATATGATTGTTTTGTTTCTCGGTATTTTCTTTTTCTTTTAAGTAGAAATGCGGGGCACATCAATGCTGGTATATTTGTATAAATGTTGCAAACACGATGGAAAAATTGTGAAACATTTTTTTGTAATCCTGATGATGATAGCAGGAGCTATCGAAATATAAAATTTTACTCAGGTGCGCCTATGAGGCACCTGGGCTATCTCGGGATTAGTCTTCTTCTCTAGAGGATTTCCCCCAGAGCAAAGACTAAGGTTTCTTAAGCTCCTCGTCTCCCGCTTACCCAACATTGTTCGCGCCGACTGGACTCTTCGGGGGGGGGTGAAAGACCCCGGGTGGTTTAGTCGGAAAGCAACGTGCTGGATCGGTTGGAGGGCTCAGATCCCTTTGGATTTGGGGTCCGCCATGAATGGTTGAAGAAGATATTAAGGGTTAAACAATGAACTTCGGGCCAAAGTCCGTTGAAAGTTTTGGTGACTTTATTTATTACTTATCTAACTCTATTGTCTCTTTTTAATTACAGCCTGTATTTTCTTTAATAAAATCTTTATTATAAAATTTTAATCAAAGATTTTCGGATATTTTAAATTTGATTTTTAATTTAATTTGCTTTGTTTTTAATTACAATTCCCCAATTTCCTTTATTCAGTTTTATTTTTCTACTAATTTTCATTTATTCTTTAAAGGTTTTGTATTTGCTTCAATTTTTCCTTTTTTAATGTACATTACTAATATACTGGCATTTTCCTCTGTAATGATATGTCTGCTATATTTTAAATGTTTTATTTTGCTTTATGTCTTTGTTACAAATTTCGAGTGTTTTGTATAAATAACAAACTTAATGCGTTTGTGTTTGAATAAACTGTTTGTAATAATTTAATAATTAATAATAATTAATTATTAATAATTTATTAATTTATTAATAAATTAATTTGTAATAAATTTTGAAATAAATTAATATTTTCAATAACTTTTTAATTAATTATTTTTTGATTTGATAAAGACTTAGCATTCGAATGCTTGCTCGGTATTATTGAAATGGATATTTACATGTCTGTCGTTCAGATCAATTTCTAATGTTAGACTAAACACGAGAAAAGTTTCCATTCTATCATATGCAAGTAATTACCTGTAACGTGTTATACAAGAGGACTATGTCATAAAATTGATAATTAAATGCCCAATAATAAAGCAGATTTAATTTTAAAGTTTTATTAAATTACTTATTTATAGTAAGCCAAGTAATTTTATTTTAATTTTGAGTTTCATTGATTTTAATACCTATAATATTTGTATTGGCTCTATCTCCAATTTCTAATTTTAATTTTGAATTTTTTTAATTATCAATTTTTTGTATTACATTTTTTTGTAATTTATCTGAAGATTATAGAAAATAAGTAATTTAAAAGGTAGTAATAAAAATCATCAATATTCATCCAAGTACAGTTTACTTCCATTTACTTTTGGTTTAAATAATATATATTT